>VMDR010005860.1:0-48739 GCA_007922815.1 Macrotus californicus | reverse complement strand
CAATATTCCATTCCCTAAAAGTAACAGTATCATGATTAGGAGAATATCCTCTTCTTTTTAAAAAAAATTGTTTTTGATGACAGTTGACCACAGTATTAGTTTCAGGTATACAGCACAGTGGTTTGACATTCTGAAACTTACAAAGTGGTCCCCCCAATAAATCTGGTACCCACCTGGCACCATACATAGTTATTACATTACTGACTATAGAGAGTACTTTTATTCTTAGGAATTGCAATTTTAACAAATAAAAGGAAAGAATGATGTAACCTACTTTCAAATGGTTCAAAGAACAAATAACCATTTTAAAATTTATAACCTGCACACAGATACCTGTATCCAGATATGTGTGTCTATATAATACATGTGTCTATATAAATACATGTTTATGCATATGCATATACATAGAAAGAGAGATAGAGGAGATAACAAAACAAATATGGGAAACTGTTAGACATTGCTGAATCTGGAGAAAGTATATCCAGAGAAAGAGATTGTATTTGCAGCGATTCAATGAGCTTCAGACATTTAAACAAATTGATGTTTCTATGAATAGCAAGCAATTACCACGTGCCCATCATTGGCTGTGGATTGTCTCAGGCAGGTCATCCAAATTCTTTCTCAACTTTTAAACAGCTGTTCACGTGTAAACTGTGTCTTCATTTTCACAGTTAGGTATGAGGAAATTGAAAGAGGACCTGGATTTGAATTCAGATCAGACTCACTTTCTTCCACAACAAGAAGAGATGGTTCATGGATGTCAGACAGGAAGAGGTGCAGCCCCAGCCTGCAGGAGCTCATGGCCTACAGGAAGGGCAGAGAAGGAAGATGGACAAGTAACCAGAGACCATAGTGTGGGTTAGTAAGCCATTAAATTCTCCCAGCCAGCACTTCCAGAACACTTCCCAGGTGGCAGGTGCTACACTAAGCCCTCTGGGACAGGAGCTGTAGACAGCAGAGACCGGGCTCTGTCCCCCTGGACCTCCACTGCAGTGGACGTGGATGCGGCTGTTACAAGTGAGCAGAGTGCTATGGAAGCACACAGCTGGAGCTTGGACCCAGAGCATGGGCTAAGGCAGGCTTCCCAGGGATGTGACTGCCACTTTAATGGATATTCAGAGATGGAAGAGCCTGTGAAATTTTGCTCATCCACATGGAAATTCACTAGGTGGACAAAGGGTGACACAGATGTTCTCCAGGGTGAGCAGTGTACTGTTTCCTGATTGAATGCTGAATCCCACCAATGAGGGTAAGGAGCGCAGTGGAAAGAGCTCCCCCAGGAACTTAGCCCCTTTGTCATCCTTCCAGGTCACCAGATAGAGCTGGCAAGTCCCAGCAAACCATCTGTGAGAAGAATTTGTGGCAGTGGCCTGGTGACTAACCACAGCCATGGGGGTTCCCTGGCTTCTATGTTTCACTTCTAGATGAGAGGAAATATTTTATTAAGAAAAGCCATTCATATAGAATTCTCTCTCTCTCTCTCTCTCTCTCTCTCTCTCTCTCTCTCTCTCTTTCTCTTTCCTAAGTTGCTCAACACTTTTTAGGCTCCTGTTCTCACTGAGGGGAACAAAGCTGCCTTCTGGAAATTGTACCTTGAGGTTTTATTCTCTCCAGTGCCGTGCAAAGCAAGCAGCCCACATGCCTCGTAGGTGAGGAACAAGGGCCCTTGGCTCCAGCCAAATATCACAGTCGTCATAGTCACCAAACAGTAAGCTTTCGCTTTTACTCAGTGCTCTACCTTACATGACCTCGTTTCATTTACAGAGTTGACTTGCAGGATGTCACAGACCCTTGTGGGTAAAATGTCTGGGCATTTCCACACTCCTTTGGGGGCTGTCCCAGGAACCTGTGACAGGCCCTGGGCTAGTCCCTGGCAAGGGTCAGGGTGGGGGGTCCAATCTGGGCAGGGAGCCCAGCTGGCTGGGGTTCTGTCTCTACTCAGCCAACCATGCCAACTAGACTTGCTTCCTTGTGCTTGCCCCATGTACTAGAGTTCCAGCTCAAATTTCACATGGAAAATAGATCTCATAGCTGGGGACAAAAGGAAACTTTGGCAACTACTGATCAGTTTCAATACCTTTATTAAAAGAAAATAGAGGTCCAGAAAGGGAAATCATATACCTAAATTAAGTGGCAGAATAGGAACTATGCATTTCTCCTAGGTATTCTCTTGGTTTCTACTCTAGGGCATGTGATTGCTGGATCTAGCTAAACCATCAGAGTAATGGAAAGGCCCAATGATTAGGTCTAAGAGGGGAAAATAATATATTTTCTAAAAATCCCTAAAAGCTGAAGTTCCAGCATGCCCCCTGTATCCCCACCCCACCACGGACCTGTGGGATCTGAGTGCCCTGATTCTGAGGGGCCTCGAAGGCCTGGTGTTGCCACCTCTCCCTCCTGGAGCTTCACTTTTTCCTCCAGAAATTGAACTGGGCACATGAGGTAGCACACAGTCATCTAGTCTGGCTCCTGACAGTTCTTCCATTCACTCCTCCCCTAGCTTGAGTTAGGAAGATTGAGTGTGAGGTTTAACAGAAAACATAGATGGGCACACGGTCTTTTCTAAGGTTCCAGTTTCTCCAAGGTGCTGTCAGGATCACAGAAAGTCAGCTTCCAGGTAAAAAGGAATGAGGCCTAATCTGCAGCCTTCAGAAACCATAGCAGGGAGGAAGAGCCCCAGCTGCAGGAGTTCCTTTGAGAGGGTGAACTTGGGTGTGTTTTAGCTCCTTCCTGTGAAGGTGTGGTGGGCCCAGAGACCTCACTGAGGTCATGGCCACTAGAGTGGCATTGCGCTTGCCATCTGGAGGTGTGGGGCAGTGGGTGGGGGAGGCTGGCCACTGGCTGCAGTGGGATCAGCAGCTCCAGGAAGGTGAGGGACAAGGATTGCCAAGTATCCAGTGAACCCAACACATGTTAAAACACAATCCTTTCTTCTGTAGAGAAAAAGTGTTGTCCTCCAGCTTCCTTACCTGCAGCTCCTCAGGGTGGTTTTCACAGTCAGTCCTCTCCTTCCTTCCCAGTCATTTCTCTCTGCTCTCTCTTGCTCTAGCTCCTGCTCTCAGTCTTTCCTTGGCTCTCTTGCTCTCTGTCTCTCTTTGGTGAAACAACATCACTTCTTGTTCAGTCCCTGCTGAGAGCACCAATTATATTTATTTTTAAAATGATGACAACAGTAAAATTACTGAAAACCATAAAGAGCAGTTAAGAACTAAAAGCTTGAAGTGCTGATGCTCCATGAAATTAGACTGATTTGATAGATTCTAGAGTCAGGCAACGACTTCCTCTGTCGTGGGAGCAAAATGTGATTTTTTTGTTTAAAAAAAAACTGGTTAAGTTTCTTTGATGATGTCTATGGGTCGTTTCCTTGCTGTGAAGACAGAATGCTCATTTTCATAGTCACAAAGGGAAACAAGGATTGCCTACTCAATTTTCACAGCTCAGGGCATGTACTAATAGTCTCAGTTTCTTTTTTCACTCTGACTGCGCAGAGGAGCAAAAGATAAATAAATGTTATTGTTGTTTGTCACATTGTGAGATGATAATGTTACCATAGGTAGTTAACTAGATATTAATAAAGAGAGCAAAGGGAATTAGACATTGAGCTTCATAAATGAGGAGTATGAGCCTGTTTGCTTTGCCAGAAAGCTATAGCTTCACACCCCAGGGCACCACAGCATTGCTCTACGAGGGGAATAACACTCCTCCCCTCCCCACTGTGGTGCTGGATTATTGGGGGGCACAGAGGAAGGTGCTTGACCATAGAGGCCTGCCAGTCCAAGTAGTGGGTAGACCCATCAAGAAGCCCACAAAAGCTTGGAAAGTAGATTGGTCATTTTAAAAAAGCACCTGTTCCATTCCAAATCCAAGCCAATATAACCCCAAGGGAACAAAGAAATGCCCTCTCTCTCTCTCTCTCTCTCTCTCTCTCTCTCTCTCTCTCTCTTACTTTGTAGCACACTCATTCCATGCACTCGCAGGCTATCTTGCCCAGGAGTACACAACTATGTGAGTATAGCCACTACTGGACATCACAGCAGATGGCGTGGGCTCCACAGGACTAGGCGTTACCATGAAGTAAAAACTCTGGAATTTGGCTTTTGTTTTGGTCACGGTTGGACTTTTTTCATGGCAGGACAGAGAGGGGAAACAAGGGCAGACTTCCACACTAATAAACCATCTTGCCATACCACAGTCTCCTGAGCATGAGTGCTTGAACTGCCTTCCTCAAGATCCTAAGGAAGAGCCTAATTTCCACTGATAATAATGTTAACCAAATAAACAAATGGGGTAACCTGTCAAATATTCCACATGTACCATAGGTTAGAGTACACTAAATGCCTCAGGTTCTACTTCATGAATATGTATATATGTGTATGTATATATATGTGTATATGTATGTGTGGCAAATATGGACACATTCGGGTTCCATAGGGTTGTCTTTCTTAAGCTTAAGGCCTAATTGCCCTAGGATGTAATTTTCAAGCTGAATGACCTTTACCCACTCTCTTCCCCTCTCTGGATCTCATTTAACTCACCCACAGGGTATTTTATTTTACTAAAAAGGAAAGAGGAAAGGCCATGTCTCAAAGTCTGTGATTCAGAAATGAATGAGGTCCAGGGTCGAATCTGCTCCAGGGGCTGAGTGAAGGTCTTCCCAGGATGACCGTGGAGGGAAGGACAGGAAGCCCAGAGCAACCCCAGACCTAGAAACCCAATGCTGAATCCCACTCAGCCGATGTTTTTACCTGAACCCAGAGATTAAAAGGGTGCATCTTTGTGAAAACACTTTATAAACTTAGACCATGTATACATTGTCTGCGTTTTTATCACCAACTACCAAGCAGGATAATGATTGAGTTAATTCTGGCATGAAGCTGTTCAGGCACTCACCCAAGGCAGCAAAGTCCTTACCAAGTCCTAGGAACTGAATTTCCAACTCGGTGCTCTATCCGCCAGATTACACAGCATTGCAAATATGGAAATGAATTCCACAGATGAGAAGCCACATTCGCCCGTGGGCCAGGCTCACCTGTCCCTGCACACCTGTCGGGAAGAGACCCAATGGAATGTCCTCACTTACCTGAGATAAAGGGCAGCTTACTAAGCATTGTACCACGAGGTACTCTGCCCTTAGGCCCCATAGCAGCTGCTGCATTAGGCTGTCAGACACGCAAGCCTTCCTAGCCTATGTTATTCATTCCGGTGTCCAGGGATAACACTCCAAACTCTGAATTAGAGGCAAACCTTTGTTTTCATTCCAACACAACCAAAGAAAGCACACTCAGGATAAAGCAGTTTAATCAGAGTATGCAAATCACCCCTGTGTGTTACAGGTTGTGCCTTATGCATAGGAGAGGAGAACACAGCTCAGAAAAGGGGGAGTGAAAACACAGCAAGCAGTCCGCACACCTCCTCAGGGATGTGGTGGGGAGGGCGGTGAGCATGGAGGGCCTCAAGCTTGCTGCCATGGTTGCCATCATGTGACACCACCCCCCACACTTAGCTTGTGAGGTGCCTTTGGTTAAGCAGTGTCTCTGGAATGACAGAAAAGTGAACATATACATTGCAAACCATATGTTATTTTATCATTTATCTTTAACAAGCATACATTAATATATCCTTTCTAGGTACAGTTTTACAAGACCTGACAAATGCCTGGAGTGGTGTAGCCACCATCTCGATCAGGACACGAAGCCGCTCCATCAACACACAAGTGCTTCATGTTCAAAGACTTCATCTACCCTGTAACCATGGTCACTGCTCTCAGATCTTCGTCCCTATGGCTTTGACACCTGCACAATGCCATATAATGGAAGTCTGGCTCCATGCATTTGCATAATGTGTTGAGTGTCTTAGGTTCATCCATGTAGTTGTGTGTGTCAGTAATGTGTTCTTTTTTATGGCCTCGAAGCATTCTACAGTATGGGTGACCCAGTACGTGGTGAGTAAAAGGGCATTTGGGTTGTTTCCAGGTTTTGGTGATTACTAATGAAACTGCTAGAAACATTTACTTTCAAGTTTTTGTGTGACAGAACTTTAATTACTTCCTTGGGTAAATACCTAGGAATAGGAGTGCTATCAGTCATATGATGAGTACACATTTAACTTTTAAGACATTGCCAAACTGTTATTCCAAGTGACTAGGACAGTTTGCATTCCCATCTGTAATGTATGAGAGAGCATAGTCAGTCTACAGCCTCACCAACACTTAGTATTGCCAGGTGTTATTAGTGCGACTATTTTTATTCCAATTCTGATGAGTTTGGAGTGGCATACCACTGTGCTTTCAATTTGCGTTCTTCTCGTGACTGATGCTGTTGAGTATCTTTTCAAGTGTTCCCTTGCCATGTTTTTCTTCAGTGAAATGTACAAACCTTTTGCCCACTTTTAGATGAGTTGTTTTCTTATTACTGAGTCCACTAAATGATTTCTAAGTTAAAAATTGTATTAAATAATTTTTATTAAGTAAAAGGCAAGGAGCCCAGATTGTTATCAGTAGAATTTGCATTAATGATAGCAACAGAAAGCTAGACTTTTAAGCCCAAATACTTACAGTTCTTGAACAACGTTTCTCGAAGTTTAGTGTCTAAATGAATCGTCTGGGGGTCTTGTTAAAAGTGTGGGTTGTGAGTGAGCAGGTCTGGGTGGAGCCTGAGAATCTGTATTTCTAATTAGCTCCCAGGTGCGGCTGCTGCCCGTGTCTGCATCTGACTTTGACTAACAAAGTCCAAAAAATCCTGGCTCAAATCCCTTTTTCTAACCCTAAAGCTGACCCATATTCACTATGTAAGTCAGTCTTTATTTTCTTTGGGAAGAAAAATAGACATGAAATTAATAACTACATCAAGAGAGTTACATCTCTCCCTTAAGATGTAATGCATACTGGTAGACCTTGAATAGGTATGTCATGCATCCCTATACCAAATATCCATCCGAAAACTATGCTGGCACATCATTAATTTTACTACTAAGGAACATAGAGCGATCTTCATATTGAAGTCATGCCAGTGAAGAAATAGTCATATATGTCCCTTGTCAGAATTCAGAGTTTTTTGTCCTGCAAATAGTCACTGGTTACAGTCAAAGTGTTCTGTATTTCCCCACATGAACAATGACCTTGGAGTCAGTAGGTAGTGTTCAGGAATCCTAGGACCTTATTTAAAAAGCCTCATATACAAATGGCAGGAATTAGGTAGGTGCTATCTAAACTTTACTTAACATTGCATTGGATATAAAGTAGAAAAAAATTTTATTGCCCAAGGCTCCTTGAAGCCTGGAATTTCTGTTGAATTTCTGATTTTTTTAAAAAATCAGAATCCTACTCGGCCAGAAAAGGCAATCATCTATGATTTTGGCAAATACAGACACTTTTTCTTAAAGGAGGAACCAAGAAGAGCCATTGAGATTCAGGGAAAAAAAAACAAAACATTAGAATTTCTGTTTTCATTCATCTTTTTAAAAAAATTCCATTTGACCAGTGCTGACTATGTTAATTGTTACAGGGCTCTTCATTCAGCCTCTACATCCTAGAGTGGATAATAAAGAAGTCCACTTTGAATATACGTTTGAAATCTCTGAGAGCTACTTGAAAGGAGATGCCAAATGAGCAGTTAGACTATGGATGTCAATCACAAAGGAAGGAGGGCTAGCCCCCTAAACCAACAGGATGCTGGAACACAGAGAGAGGTGGACAGAGTCGCACTGATAGCCAAGAGAGGCGTGAGTGGGAGGGAATTCTGCCATTTAAAGTTTTGTGGAGGAAGAGGATCAATCAAAAAGACAACAAAACACTCAAGAATGTCAAGAGAAGCAGGTGTGTGACCAGGAGAAAATGGTGTTTCAGAAAATAGCAGACAGGGTATCCAGAAAGCCTGGTTAACCACATTAGATGCTGATGGAGGGTTCAGTAAAATGAGACAGAAGATACCACTCAATTTGGTTACAGGGACAGACAGCACAGCTGACCTCAGCTAGTGATGATCTCAAAAGACCACAATGGAAACTGCAAGTACGTCACGTTCGCACCAAGGAGGGAAGTCTTATTGTTCACAAAAGTTCATCTCATTTGTCGTAAAGAAATACATGCATCTTTTAAGTGAGTTTTCCGAAAACTCAAGAGATGCAAGAGCTGACAAGCAAAAATGTGTTTTAAATTTGTCACCAATAATTCCATCGTCTGAAGACAAGTCCTGTAATAATGTTATATGTCTAACTCCTGTGATTTCTCAGTTGGTAGGATTTATGTAAATTTGTTTCATATAATTGCAATTATATTTTTTAAAGATTTTATTTATTTATTTTTATAGAGAAAGGAAGAGAAGGAGAAAGAGAGGGAGAGAAACATCAATGTGTAGTTGCCTCCCCTGCATCCCCTACCAGGGACCTGGCCCACAACCCAGGCATGTGACCTGACTGGGAATCAAACCAGTGACCCTTTGGTTTGCAGGCTGATGCTCAGTCCACTGAGTCACACCAACCAGGGCTAACTGCAGTTATATGTTATACATCATTTTTTCACTTCATTTTTTAACATACATGTTTTAAGTGCATGATAAACACAGTACACCATAAAGTGAGCATACCATGTAGATATTTATCCCATCAAAATCATTTCCAATGTGAAGGTTACACAGAAAGCTGAAATGAGCACCTTTCTTTATAAAGCTTTTCCCCAATTATTTTGGATTATTTTCTTACAGATGAATACCCACAGGGAAAATTCTAGGTTAAATGTTAGGAGCACCTTCAAACTCTGAGGACCTACTTTCCAGGAACATTTGTGAGCAGTGGAATGAAGAGAAGGACCCCCAAGGAGACCCAAAGCAAGATCAGAAACTCTTGGCAGCTTTAATTAGGCAGCTTCGATGGACACAGCTTCTAATTTCCTTTCTGACAATTCAGAGCATTCTTTTTCCACCTCTTCCTCCAAGGACCTATAACTTTGCTAATAATACTGAGCAGCAAAGCATCACCAATGACAAAAGAAGGGGGCTTGGGGCCAAGAGATAAAAACTGGAAGGGAAAGCAAGGGGAGGGGAGGTAAGAGAATAGGAGAGGAGGGGAGAAGAAAAGAAAAAAAGAGAAGAGACCATTTGCTACTACTAATTTTAAGAAATCCTTTGAGTCTTGTGTTAACATATTTTCCTCCAAATATTGACATAGTCACAAGCTGAAACATAGGCATAGTAGACACCAATTTTAGCTTCGCTGGTGCCCAGCCTCCTCTCCCTACTCTATCCCCGGTCTCCCATTATGGACACCCCTGTCAGTGGGAGTCCAGGTGAGGAAAACTTGCCCCTCACTTGTGTAGGAAAGGCAGCCATGTTTCTTCTCAGCCTGGGCTGGGTTAGCAGGAGAATGCCACATGGATTGTGTTCCACAAGTTGACAAACAATTCTGAGGTTTGGATTTTGAAAGAATGATACAGTCATGTGGGAACAAAGGTCATTGTCATCGCCGTGATGGCCTGAGCGGGACAGCCCACACCTCTGCTGGGACCTCTGCTGCAGCGTTTGATGGTCAGCTCTTCCTGGTTATTCTCTGTTTCTAAGTCTTGTCGTCTGGCCTCTCTGAGCCCCGATAACCCTTTAGCAAGTGTGCCTTTCACCTGAGTCAGCCCGAGTCAGTCTTCAGTGTTTACAAAGGATGCTCTGCCTGGGCCCAGTGGGAAGGACCAGGCTACATTTAGGACTTCGGACCTTATCGTTACAACAAGGGAAAATTACTGTGGGTAAGAACTCTTTCAGCACAGGAATGATTATCCAGGGGGTGATGGAGGCCTGGAGAATAAACGGGAGTGAGGGAGAAAACAGCGTCAGTAAGAACAAGAGGTACAATGTATGCAGCGCACCACCTCCCCAAGGTCACACCAGGGCTGAGTGCAGTGTCACTTCAGCATTATAAGAGGCTCTGGACATCAGGGACGTAAAGACCAGGGACTGAGAGGCTGCCACTGTATGTGTCTGGAAGTAATTACAAGGTCGAATGAGGGTGCCAGGAGAGACAAGTTATGCTGTTCCTCTGTAGACTCCAGAGCTGCGTCTTGTCCCATTCATGGAGCCACAAAGAATGAACAATCTGATAGCTGTCTGCTCTTCTGACAGCTCCTGGGACCTCAGTGCTCACCTCCAATGTGTTAGACAGAAAGAGGCCACCACGGCATGGGGCCACCTCTCCCAACTTCAACAAGAGTTTCCTAAACTTCACTGAGAAGCTTCTCCTGCCACTCTGGTTAAAAACGTAGCTCCCCAGCTCTGTCCTAGGGATCCTGATTCAGAGGGTCAGAGGTGGAAACTGAGAATGAAGTTCTGCCATATGACTTTTGTCATCAAGTAGTTTGAAAGACACCACTGTAACGCTTCTTTCCTGGTCATCGATGGTATCATCCAGAAGAGGGTGGCGTGAAGGCCTAGAATGGTGATTCTTGATTTTGCACGCACAAGGATTTTCCAGAGGGCTTGTGAAAATAGAAGTTACTGGTCCCACCCCCAGACATTCTGATTTAGAAGGTCTTGGGGTCTGAGAATTTGTGTTTCTAACAAATTCTCAGGAGATGCAAAAGCTGATGGTACTGGACTTAGAAGGAGAACAATGCCCACAGTGTTCAGTCATTGGAGTCAGGCCTTGGTGATTATCAGTCACCAGTCCCTGAAGAAAACCCCCTCCCAATCAACAACAATCAGAGGGGGACAGGGGATTCTCTGCCAGAATTACATACCCTGAGGCATCAGAGACCAAGCCCTCTCCCCAGTGTATTAGAAGATAAAATCTGGAATTCTTAGGGTGTTCATCAAATACACAGAGGTGCAATCCAAATCTTAACCTCTCTGGATTGAGCAAAGAGCGAGGTAGGAGGTGAAAGGGAGATGAATGCCTGTTCAGAGGTGATGTTCCTACAGCAGAGCCTTGGCAGGCCCCAGGCAGAGTTAAAGCAGTGACTCAGAAACCCTGGGACCTCGGGATACATCCCTGCATGTTGGAAAGAGGAAAGGTGAGATTTGGAGACCTCATGCTAGAAGTGGTGAGAGAGTAGGGGCTGGGGAGTGTTGACAGGGCCAAGCCAGATCCCCAGGCTCCAGTCAGCTGTGCTCTGGGGGTGCCAACATGCACAGAGCTAGGACCACAGAACACAGTGCGTAGCATCTTGCTCCAGGAGGACCTTTCCAATGTCAGGCTTGTAAATGCCAAGTTCTCAGCACTTTTCACGAAATCACTTTCCATACTCATTGAAAACCCAATGAGCAGGTACTATTACACTAACTCCTTCATCCCTTACAGACTAGGAAACTAGGGTACAGAAAAGCCAAGGATCCTGGCGACATCACAGGGTGAGCACTCTGTGGAGCCACATTTCAAAGCCAGGCCATCTAACTACAGAGGCAACAGGCTTCACCTCAGCATGCCCCTGAATCTCCTTAGCAGAATACTTATTTCTTGACTATCTGCTGCCTTCAAGTCACTATTTTAGCCACTTGGGGTAGGAACCAGAGAAGGTGGATGATATACAATAAAAAAGATAATCTCTTTGCCTAGAGAAAGACTATGATCTGGTAGGATGGGCAGTCCATTCACAGCCAACTCTGGAACAGGCAGATTGCAAGTGCGGGTGTCTATGTCCAGCTATAGGTTATAGGGACACAGAAGACAGAACCGTGAAAGTAGATGGCAAGTCTTGGACACGGGGATAGAGGAGGTCTTTAATCTAGGCCCTCAACACATTGCAAGATAGATAGATAGATAGATAGATAGATAGATAGATAGATAATCTGATAGATAAACTGATAGATTGATAGATAGATAATCTGATAGATAGATAGGTAGATAGATAGATAGATAGATAGATAGATAGATAGATAGATAGATAATCTGATAAATAGATAGATAGATCCCTTCAAAGTAAGTTCTTGAAAGAGAGTGTCTTGGAGGAAGCAGCAGCTGATTCTGAGGCTCTGGCCTCATTTTCTCAGCTTCTCCTTTGCTCTGAATTTCTCTCTGGTTCCCACCATCACCATCCAGCTGGCCTCAGGGAATAGTCATCTTTTTCACACACACACACACTGGCCCAGACAAAAAAGACCTTTCCATTAACTCCTCCACTGTACAGCAGAGGTGAGGCTGGAATTAGAAATCATGAAAATCAATAGGCCTCATACTAAATGCTCAGGAGAAGAAACAAGAAAATAAACAGTCTTATAATATCAAAACTTGGTCCAAGAGGCTGCACCATCTAACACGGAGCCCTTGGGGAAAGAACTTCATGCCTCGCTTCTCCTCCTGGACCCTGGTCTCGTTGGGCTTGGCAGATACTATTTTCATCCCTGTCTGTTACCCAGGCTCCTCAAAGTCTAGACGAGGAAACAGAGAATTACCGTCCTTGGGCCTGGTGCCTGTCCTCTTGGGCCCAGCCTCCTTTGTTCTGTGTTACCTCTCCTCCACATAATTGAAAGTGATTGACTTTCCTCCCTGGCCTTTCATTCCTTTATGAACTTTCAAAGAATAACATGGCTACCTCGTCTGAAATCAAGTCTAGGTGCTACCATCAATTAACTGCATAAATTAGATCTAGACGGTCAACCTTTCCGAGTGTCTGTTGGTAAAATTAGGAGTTTGAATTAGTAGTTAGCATAGTCCCATTTATGATCTTTCTATAATTCTAGGGCCACCCATGAACATGAATCAAGTTACTCATAGCATATGTTTTGCCTCAGCAGTAATACATTAAAGGGAAATTGCCTGAACCTGAAAGATCAAGTCTAAGGGGCCCATGTTCCCAACTCAAAGCTCCTTTTAACTTTCAAGCACAAGCCTGAGAGAGCAGGACAGGTGCTCCTGGATTCCCAATCTCAATATACACATAGTATTTCAAGTGCATTAGGACTGAGAGTGTCCAGGAGTCCTTTCTATCTGTGGCAAGCTCAGCTGCATGTAAAAATAGCATGGCTAGTAAAAACCAAAAGACCTGGTCACCAGCTTCTCCCTCCAGCCCCCACGTCCAGGCTCTGAGCCATCGGAAATGACCAGCAGGAGTCAAGTTAGCCTCGTGGCATTGAGCAGTTTCCCAGGAACTACAAGCCGTGGCCTGGGGTCCTTCCCCAATGGGCCATCAGTACACGTATACAAGTGACTCTTAGCCACTGGTAGTTCAAGTTTCTTTTTATACGTGAAGATGTGCACAGAATTTTAATATGATGATGATCATGACAAGGCCATTGTACAAAGAGGAAAAGATCCCCAGTGGGAATTTCAAACTGCTTGAGGTGACCTCACTGACATCACCAAATCTATTATTGCACCGAAGGCCCCACGATGGGCTGAAGGCTTTTTACCACTAAGCAGCCTAGAACATTAGATGCTTCCCCTTTGCCAGGAGATCTGGGAGGACCAGACCTGGAAAATAGAGACTTAACAGAACCAAGATGTAAATGCCTCCCAGTGGAAGCACAAGAGAGATGAGGACTTAGAACCCTGAGTTAATAGAGAATCAAAGTTAGGAAGCCAGGAGGGCAGGAACCAAACTCTCAGGCCTTGATATGGAACCAAGGAACCCAAAAGGTGGGGAAAGAAGAGCGCTGGACTATTGAATGAGGAGGTTATTCTGGGCAAATACTAGAAAAAAAATCTGTTTTCTGAGGTTGGACATTAGGAAGCCTTTTAGCATACCAGTGTTGTACATGGCACTCATCTAAGTTTCTATAAGTTGACCCAACCTGCAAAAAAAAAAAAAGACAATGGGTATATTTTCTGAGCTTCATGATGTCACTGGCTCCCGACTGAACTTCATTTCTACCCCCCAATTTCATGGAATGTTAGTTACATGTTGCTGAGTAACAAATTACAACAAATTTAGCAGCTTAAAACACCACACATTCATCATGTCACAGTTTCTGTGGGTTAGGAGTCCAGACCTGAATTTGTTGGGCTCTCTGCTTCCGAGCTGCATCTGAAAGCCACCCTCAAGGTGTTGGCCAGGCCTCACTTTAAGGTTCAGCTGGGGAAGGACCCCCTTCCAGGCCCATGTGACTGTTGGCCACATCCATTTCTTGCAGGCTGTAAGGCTGACTGTCATTGAGAAGCTACCTTCAGTTCCATGCCTTCCTCCAAAGGGCAGCTCACAGCATGCATGGCTTTTGCATAACCAGAGAGGAAGAGTCTCCTGGCCCCATGATGTTACAATCTCATGTCACATAACCGTGTACATGCAATCACATTGATCCTGATCTCACCTTTGCCACATCCTAGTAGTGCAAGTTAGAGGACTCACCCACTCTTAAGCAAAGGGAATTAGCAACGGCATGAATACTGGGAAGTGGAGGTCATGGGAGCTAAGATGCTCTTTGGCAGTGAATCTCAAGGCTCCTCTTCTGTTCTCTTGGAGAAATTAAACAGGCACACCATAGTATGTAACATAGTTAAACGCAGGCTCCTGGACCAGATAATAGGGCTTGCTAGTCATGCCAGAGTTGATGGGACAAGGTGGTTTCTCCTGTCTGTTGGCTTGTAGCTGAATTTCCATTCCCAGGAATAAAGCCTTTTTTGTCCCAAATACACAGGATCCATGAACCAGGTGAAATGACGTGGAAATTTTAGCAAAGAAAAGTGTTAGGATCTATATTTGGGTCCCCTAAACCTACTGCACAAGTTGAGGCAGAGCTTGGTAACAAAGGCTTGTGAATGAGGCTTAAGGGATTTGGTTGACTCAATATGAATCAGCAGCAAGAAGCGGCTGCCAAAAATAACAAAGGCTATGTTAGACTCCGTGTAATTAGTCCAGATGGAAGACTAGTCCAGAGGAGATGGCCCTGTCTCACTTGCGGTGCTCTCTCCACCCATGCAGCCAGACTCTAATTCCATACCCCATATTCTGAGAGAGACATGGGTAGAGTAGAACACCTGCAAAGGAGAGCCCCCAGCAGACTGAGGAGGCTGAACCATGGAAGATAACAAAACGATGAGAACAGGAATATTTAATCTGTACAGGCAAACTTCTGAGGTGGGGAGTTGCATTGTTTTAAAACTCTAGAGGGCTGTCTTACAGATAAGATATTTGAATTTTTATGTGAGCCCAGGGAATAGGACTCATACCCACAATGGAAGCCCTGGAGGATCAGATTTCTGCACAGGGGGACAAAAGTCTCCCAGTAAGCAGAGCTGCTGTGGTGAAGGATAGATAGGTATCACTGGAGGCCTTCACTGGGTCACTCAACAAATAGTTACTAGTTCCTACCAACTGCCACACAGCAAACTATACAGACACCCACCAAAGAAGGTGCACTCTGTCTTCAGGATATGACCCTTAAATAAGACAAGTGAACACACAATTTCAGTGACAGACTGGAAGTAACCAACAAGCCCCAAACCTCAGGCACTTATTTCTTGCTCATGTCACATATGGTCCCATATGCATTCTCTTTCTGAGAATCGGGATAAAGGAACTTTGGGTGGGAGAAGAGAAATAAAGCTGGTGGAAATTCGTGATGCCTGAGAAAGCATCCCCTCTGAGAAGGTTACTCTGCTCACATTTCCTTGGTTGAAGAATGTCACATGACCAGTCCCAAGCTCAATGGACAGAGAGGTGCAGTGTTGCCACAGGGGGGGTGCTAAACAGCAGTGGGCAGGAATGAATGCCCCTGAAGGAAGCAAGAGCAAAATAACTGAAAATAAGGTAGCTTCCTATAATACCCTTGGAGACATCCTGTGGGAGTGGAGAGAACAGGGATTTGTGAAAGACATAACTCTTTAAAAAAGATTTCTTGGATGGACGAGATCATCGTCTTGGCAGTCTTGGGCCAACCACTGTCCCCTTCTAAAATCACCCTTGATGCACACATCCAGGGTGGGGCAACAGCAGGTTTACAGCTGTAGTACTAATAAAGAATATAATACTTAATAAGTAATAACACAAGAATACACTCTGTGTGTCACCTCCTCACAACTGTACACCTACTTTTGCCCATGCCTGTATACTTATTAATGGGATAATACATTGCAGTGGGACAGTCTGAAAATTAGCTCCGACCCCAGTGGGAAGGTTTTCTGGCTTGCGTGGGGAGAGAAGCGGAAAAAAATACACAAACTTTCCACTTGGGGAGGGAAATCTGTAGACATTTAAATAAGGTAAATGGAATTTAACAGTTGAGAAATTACAACTGTGAAGAACTAGGTTAATCCAGGGAAGTAAGACAGTGAATCAAGGGAAAAATATAAGAAACTGAATTTAAGTAAGGGACCTAGATGGACCTTATTAGTAGCTATTCTCCATGAGGAATAATAAATGAAAGACTGCCTGTCATTTTGGGTTGGAAAGACCTAAATTATGCTTCTCCTCATGCTCCCCTCCTCAAAAAAGAATTTATTTAATCTATCTGTGAAAATTTCACAGATGGAGGGAGTGAAAGCAGGCTGATTACACTTAGTGTATTTGTTTGTTTTTAAGAAATTCTTAACTGCCTTGGGCACCGTGAACAAAGCCGTTCCCAATAGGATAAAAGAAAAATGGTACCCTTTTTCCTAAGCGTGGCTGGCAAACCAAGGGACGCTGGATGAGGCAGAAACAGGCACTTAGCCTAAAATACTTCATTGTTCTCATTGCAGGTCCTTTAATTTTTAATACACTTTATATCTGAGTTCAGAGAGGTTTTGTTTTTGTTAACCTACTGGTTCAACATCATCCTGTTAAAACTTTTGGAATTAATATGCCAAATGCCAACTGCACCATGTAGTGGCCGTGAGGTGAATGCGTTTTCAGTAATGTTTGATTTGAATGCCACCTCGCTCTCCTCAGAGGAAAAGAACAGTTTCCATGCTTTAAAAGTGTGTGGTGGGGGAGGGGAATCACAACAGCATCCCTCTGCAAAGCTACCCCTGGGGCCCTGGGTAGACACCACTAGGGGTGACTATGGTGCATGCCTGTCCTTCTGGGTGTGTGAAGTCACTGTTGTCCAAGGCAAAGCCTGGTGAAGGGGCATTAGAAGGCCTCTTTAGACTTTTGTGTCCACAACCTGCTAGCACTGTGATCTTGGCTTGTAGACAAGGCTCAACAGTGAGCATCACTGAGCACCTGCTATGTTCCACAGCAGGTTCTAAGCTTTGACATGTATTGACTCCTATCATGCTTGTAGCGACACTATGTAAGATAGGCATTAGTATTCTTCCCATTTGATAGACAAGAAAACGGGGACACAGGAACTTCCCCAATATATAAAGATCTTCCATAAATCAAGAGCAAAATGATAAATAGCACAATACAAACATGGGCAAAAGACATAAATAGGCACTTCATAAAAGAGTATATCCAAATAGTCACTAAACATAGGAAAATGTGCTTCATTTCATTTGTACAAAAGTCTAAATTAAAACCGAACACCACTACACACCTAACAGAGCACCTAAAAGCAAACACATGGCGCTTCCAGTTGCTGGGCGAGGAACAGAGCAATGAAAACTCCCACGCTACTCCCTGGTAGGAGTGAGCGGCTTACCCTCTTTGGAAAACACTGTGGCCTTAAGCACCCAAGCTGGGCGTTTGCAAGTCCTGCGAAGCGACAATCCCACCCCCAAGTGTAGAGCAAACGTGAAGATCTGCACTTGTGCACCAGAAAACACACACGAGTGTTCACAGAAGCATGGCTTGGGGAGGCCCTGAGGGGGAGACAACCCAAACACCATCAACATGGGGTGCCTGAGCACATTCAGTGTACTCATACCCCATAATGCCACTCACGACAACAATGAACTTCAGCTAGCTCCAAGCAACAAGTGGCTGAATTTCATAAACAACTCTGAACGAAAGGCCGGGGCGCAGAATACTGTACAATTGCATTGAAATAAAGCACCAGAATTTGCAAAATTATATTATTTTATACTACATATTGATTCTTGATTATTTTAAACATAAAATGCTTTTTTATTTTATTTTAAGAACTACATTGTCTGAGCTTCAATGTATTCTGTGAAACACGTAGCACTACCAAAAGGAGAAAAATCTATATTTAGTTAGCTCCTGTGAGTGTCACTGTAAACTTTTCCTAAGAAAAGTGCATCAAAAAATGGGGAAAGACAGACCTCTCAGAGCTTTGGTTCTGTTTTCAATCTGGAATCAAACCAAGGCTTAGAAAGGACAAGGCAGCACTATCGGTGTTCAAGGACAACAGGGCCACACTCTACAGGACTTCAGTGGGGACTCCAAGGGGAGAGAGCTGCTAGAAAAATCCCACGTGGCCTGAAGCTGAGGGCTCAGGGCAGAACGTGAGAGCGTGGGCAGCACCGTCCCAATGCTCCTTTGACCTTCCTCGTACACAGTAGACGGAGCTCCTAACCATGATCAGACTGAACAGTAATTTTTCTGTTCTTGCGTGTCCGTGAGCTCCTTCAGGTAGGAGGTTCCATTTTATTAAATGTAATAAAATAAACAATTTTGTATATTCAATGTATCTTCATGAGCCTTTGCCCATGTACCTACCACAGGGTGCATGTGAGGAGTGGGAACCTCCCAGTACCCTTGAGTACAGCCTGAGGAGAAAAGCAGCAAGGCACGCCCATGACAGCACCAGTCATCTTTAGTCCCCGCAAACCTAGCCTCAGAGTGTGCCCCAATTTCCCATTGCTCAGAAGCAGTCCCGCACTCAGCAGGGTCGAATAATTTGGACAAGGCGGCCACTTCAGGCCTGCAATGTTGCAATTCTGGCAACACTGATATGTGTAATTTGGGGCAAAGCTGGGCAGGAGTCAGAAGTCAAGGCCATGCACTGTCTAGAGCTATTTACCCAACACAACAAAGGGACTTCTAGACTTGCCTGCAAAATTGCGTTAATCATACATATTTTACATACAGAATCAATGAAGACTTCATCCTCTGTGACGTAATCATCTGCCAGGTACCAACCTCTCCATCAGATGGCAGAAGACCCCAAGACACCTTCAGGGCCTCTCCAAAATGTGTTCATTGCTTTTGAAGTCAGAAGAGAAATGAGCTTTCAGGTCTCAGAAAATATTTAAATAAATAACAATATGTTCATGTTATTTATGACCAATGCAGTCCTGATGTGGAGTTTTCAGTTAATTTATTTATTTTGGTGAAGGAGAGGTCCCCCAAGGCAACTATAACTCCACCCAGTAGATCGGAGTCATGAAGGGGATAAAAATCCTGTTTTCAGCGAAAACATCAAGCAATCTGTTAACCACACATGGCCGGGCTGTTTTCAAGGACATACAGGAAAAGTTAGGGGAGACGGGCCAGGCTGGTAGGGGAGGTGTATGCTGGGTGAGCTGAGTCGGGAGGGCCCAAAATCCTTCACAAACCACATGTTTTGGGGATATGACCCTCATTTTCTCCCTCACAAGTCTACTGCTCTAGCTAATGAGCAAATCAAAAGAAACAGAAAGAAATCTAGACCTCAGCACCATCAAATTAGGGGAGTTAATTGAAGATACCACTTTCACACAGCATAATCATGGTCTCTTCATTTTGGTCAAAAGAGTGAAACATATTTTTCAAACCCAGCTCCCTCCCCTGCCCCCAAACAGTTCTGTGGGCCAACTCGGGTATTTCATATCTGCTCTCATCAGTTTTACACACCGTCTCGTCTACGAAGACAGGGAGCACAATTACCGTTCGACAAGACACATCAAGCTTGCCATACAACAAGGGCCTTTTAAAAATGCACTTGACTTTTCAGGTGATTCAGCAGGAAGAGCCATTAGTGCACCATCTAAATCGGGACTTGGAAAGTTTATTAAAATTCGATTTTTAACCTGATCCCAATTTCCTCTGCTTATAAAAAAATCCCACTGGACTGCTTAATATTCATGCTCTTAACCTGAAAGTTTCCAACAGCCATTATGGGAGGAAACGCTTTACAGAGGAGCCCCACAGACTGGAGTTACAGATAAAATCACATTGAGCCCAGGCAGGTAGAGAGAGACTGTGGATCCTGGACATCTGCCCAAGGAGCAAACTCTCTCTCCTTTGCTCCCTTCCTACCTCCCCTTTCTCCTGGTCTCCCTCTTCCCTCACATACCTGGGTGTGGGGGGGGAAGACAACCAGAAATAACAATAGAAAACATAAGCAAATTCTTCAATTACAGAGATCACTCCAGAAATCACTCCAGCAGTTTAGCTTTTAGTTGGATAAATTACCTCCTACTCTGGTGCCCTAACGACTCCCCCGCAGTGTGCCATGGCTTTAAACTTCTGTGCTTTGTTTTTGTAGAGTAAAGAAATCACAGTTTCTAAGAAGGTTGGTGCAAGAACAAAATGTGCAACTCGTGTAGTGCATTTTGCACAGTGCCTGGCCAAAAAAAGCCTTGAATACCACTCAGTGGGTGTTGGGACTGATTGCTGACCACATTCAGAAGTCACTTGCTGTTTCCATTTCACTCTTTCAGGCTTTATCTTCTGCAGAACAGGATTTGCACCATAACTGATGTCAGTGAGTTTGGGGAGTAACGGGTCGTGGGTGTTCATCTTGTTTCCCCGTGAGATCTGATTTTCTGCACACTTAGGGGAGTGGTGATGCCCTAACTTGCCAGGGTACCGGGCATAGTGTTGAACACAGACTAGGTGCCCAATAAAGACTTTGCCTGTTCGAATATATGCAGCTTAGAGGTCACCTACTAAAGCCCTCTCATGTTCCAGTTGATGACACGGAGTGAGAGGGTCTGGGGCCATACACTGAAGAATGACAGCCACACTTCCGGTGACTGCCACCACGTGTCCAATGGGCCCCCTCTCTGAAATGGAAATATGTCCTATCTGAGCCACGACTCCCTGGGGGAAGTTCAGTTTAGAAGACTTTTTTTTTTTTTTTTTAGAATATAGTATGTTTCAGATACCATGCACGATTTGGGAGAGATAACTAAATCAGGGGGCCCAAGCTCAAAGCCCTTCTAATCTGCTGGGGCAGACAGATCTCTCAGCAGATATCTTCAGTAAATGTTCGTGTTGTAACAGAACTGAGTTTCGGTGACACGTAAATGCCTGTAAGGAAACCGCACTCACATCCATAGGAGGTCAAGGAAGGGGGTTGAAGAGAAATCACATAAAACTAAATAAGAACAAAAGAGTCCATTAATGCCATTTTATTTGCCTAAGCACAAGAACACTGATCACTGATCGGTGAATGTGGCTGAAATTACAGAACGTGAGAAGCTAAAATTCCAGTCTTCAATTCTTGTCACTTGCCAGATCGGCTTGGCGACGTGAAGCTTCTAACAGAGACTCGGGGCTGCAACCTGGGTTCTAGGTTCTTTTTAGGACTTGTCATCGGGAACTAAGCAGGGCAGTGAACCTACCTTTGGCTCCGCGGGTGCAAATCACACTGCCAGCCTCCCTTTGCATCTGGCAAATAAGTTGTGAGATGCATACTATGGGCACAAAAGCCCAGTGAACTCTCATGAAAAAGTAATCAGAGCAACTTAGAGCACCAGAGCCTCTCCCTGCTTTGAAGAACTCACGACCTGCTTTGGGCTTAGCTGCTGGTGGGAGCTTAAGGACCCCAGTCATTGACAAGGGCGGATCTTAGACTACCATTTCATCCGGAACAACCTCATACATGATTTTACATAACTTCATCGAAAGGGAGAAAGCCCTTCTTTTAAAGCTGGTGTCAATTTAAATGCCACGACTTTTCAAAGTGGGACTCTAAATTGACTTTCAAAACTTCATGTATACACACATATATAAAATTCATATATATCTTTAAAATAGGCATGTCAATAATAGTCTGGCTTGAAGAAGTAGCCAGAATCATTAAAACCCCTAAAAGCTTATTTTTCAAAATAAGGCTTGTTTCTGGCCTTCCTGATGTTTCTGTCTTCGGCTTCATCAGATAGCCAGAAAATGCTGGTCGTTGATTTGCTTTCTAAAAGGGCAGTTGCATTACATGAGTAAAGAGGGCACTTTCCTACGGGTATCGTTCCTTAGGTGGGAGAGTGTTCATAAACTAAAACTTGGTGAAAGATTTTCAAAACTCAAGTGACATATTCGAATTCTTCCATATATTTATGTTCCAATATTTAAGATGTGGAAGATCTACTGAAATCTCATCTAAAAAAGAATACTGTACTTTGATGTCCCTTTGGCATTTTTTAAAAACACATTTGCTGACCTGCCTTTGCAGTGACTTGCTTTGCTCCGGATAGGCAGGAGAGCAGGCAGGCCAGCTTCTCCAAGGAGATCCCACCCCACGCCCCTGGAGGTCTTAGTTTGAAGTTGAACTACTGAATGCTGGTCGAGTTCCCACACCAAATCCCTCACCTACCGGAACGGGGGGAGGGGACAGGGGGACCCTGCTTAGTTTCAGAGATGACGTTCGCAGTCCGGTGCACTAGCAGAGCCGAGCTGGATTTTCTGCGCTCTCCTGGTGAATCGTCAGACTCCACACCGGAGGGAGAGGGCGCGTTCAATGGCGACAAGGAGCGCTCAGGAGCAGGCTCCTCACACGGATCTCGGATCGGGCTGCCCTGCCGCTGGCGTCCCAGCCCCGCCGCGGTGTGAGCTCGAGAGGATGGCTCCCCCTGCTTCCCGGGCGGCGCGGGGAGAACCGGAGCCTAAGGTGAGTCACCTGCCGGAAAGGGAACACGCGGAGTGGGCGCACGAGGGAGGGGCGCAGGTACCCGGCACCTTGCGGGACCGGAGAGTGGAGGAAGAGGTGGCCCGGGTTCGCACCTGCCCTTTCCCGGGGGCGGGGGGAGTAGACCGGAGGCCCCAGGCTTGCAGCAAAGGCACAGCCACCCTACCCACAACTGCCCCGCCCTCCTGGCCACGCCGGATCCCGCAGCGAGCGGACTGAAACCCAGGGAGCCGCCGCTCCAGGTGGGCGGAACCGACTCCGCCTATACCTGTCGGCCGAAGCCGGGAGCTCGGCGGGGCCCCGCAGTCCCCGGCGCCGAGCGGCGAGCGGAGCACCCAGCGGGCCAGACTCAGGGCAGCGCCTGAGCTGGCCTGGCAGCAGTGGGCGCTCGCGATCTTCCTCTGCCCAACGCGATCTCCCTCAGGGCCCGGCCTCCTGCGTCCCCTCCTCCTGCTTCTGCTCCTCCTCCTGCTCCTCCCCTCGGCGGGACTCAGCTCCGAGTCTCCCGCTTGCAAAGTCGCCGGCGTGCGGGCAGCCAGGAGCCGCTGCCGCTGACGGGTCTCTGGGTGCCCGCGCACCTTCCCTGCCGCCTGTCCGGCGGTGTCTCGAAGCTCCCTCCGCCTGCTGCCGGTGCGCCACGGTGCTGCCCATGGCCCAGCCCGAGAGCCGACTTCCGGCGCCGGACCGGCTGGACCGCGGCGCAGCTCAGGTGAGTGCGGAGCGTGCGGGGCTGGGGCCACCAGGCTGGGGAGTGGCAGGATGTGGGGCGATCGAGGTGACTCGATCTGGCGTCCTGGACTTAGGGCAAGAGCAGAGGCCAAGGTGAGTCGGGACTGGAGCAAATGTAGTGGATGTGGGGGAACGAGGAAGGAGAGGCTCGGGGCTTTTCGGTCCTCCTTATCTCCTGCCTTGACTCGCCAGTCCCTAGCTCGGCAAGTCCCGAGGGACCGTTTGTATTTTGCCGGCAGGGCAGGTATCCGGGTTTCTCACTCTTAGTGGATTGGATGTTAACCCCTAGCAGAGTCAGAGGTTCGATCTCGCCCGCCACTGCCCCCGGTATCGTGGGGGAAAGCTGGAGCGCAGAGCGCAGCACATCCCGGGTACCACTTGGGCTGGGAACTGGGGCAGGGACATGGTTAGCAAAAAGTCAGTCGGTCCAGGGAGCATCCAGGGTAGGGAAGCCTTGGTCTAGTTTGCCTCTGCATTCAGCAGGAGTGGAGAAGAGATGGGGCATTTCCCCAGGGGAGGGGATGCTCGGGAGCAGAGAGACTGAGGCTCCAGGCCTGACAGTAAGTAACCTCTTTCCCCAATGGCAATTATACATGGCCCTGATTTTTCCTGTTACTTTTTATCCCCCCTCCCCGCACTTTTTTTCCTGCCTCTGTTTCTATTTCGAGCACCACGGGTGGCGGCAGTCGGTGAGGGTGAAGGGAAGTGGGGCGCCAACCCGCGGTGGGAGCCCGTAGCCCCAATTCCGAGCGAAGGGCACCCTCGAGGAACCTGACATCTTCAGGTGCGCTCTCCGAGCCAGGCAACACCACGCTCACTGCTCCCCTCCTGGCCCCACCTGCCCGGGGAGCCGGAGCGCGGGTTTCGAGAGCCTGCGACGGGATAGGGAAACTGCGGGATCAGAAGCCGGGATGCCGGGCGTGGGGTGTGCTCCGCGCCGCGCGCCGCGGTTGTTGCCGGCGCTTTATGTCCTACATACACCTCTTGGACTCGCCGAGCCAGCGTCCACGCTTCCTCGCACACACAGGACCCTCTCTCCGGAGGGCAAGCAGGGAGTGCATCCCTCTTCCTCGGTCCCCTACTTTCCAGGACCAGTCGCATCCTTGCTTCGCCCAGCACGCGTCTTGCTCCTCCCCCAGCATTATCCGCCGGCTATTTTTATCCGGTCCTTGAACGAAGCTATTGAGGGGGGGTGCGGAGGGGCGATTCTGGGGAGGCGAATCCAAATCCACTGTCCTCGCGTTGAGCTCCCAAAAGCGCCAAGGCATCGAAGAGGAGCACAGTGCGCCCGCTCCTCCTCTAGCAGCCAGAGCTCGGGGAACCCGGGTACCACCGGCTCGCCTGCGCCGCCCGCAGCTGTCCCGCGGAGCCGCTCCCTGGACATGATCCCCGCGCCCCGGCGTCGGTGCTCTGCGGGCTTCTGCAGCTGCAGCCAGTGCACATGCAGGATTCTTCGGGTCTGACTTGTGCGTTCCCGCTTGGCAGCCCAATCTCACCATAATTTATCGAAACGCAATTAAGCAACTTCCACTCAAGGGTTAATTTCAGGAATTACATCTTTAAAAAAAAAAAAAAAGGAGGGGGAGAGAACCCAACTTCTGCCTTCCTGCGTTTCTAAAGCCCATCCTTTGGCGCTGGGAATTCTTATTTTGCTTTCTCAGTAACAACTGGGAACAATTACAACAAGCCTGACCTAGTGAAATTCCAGGAGATGAACACTTCAGCTGCAAATCCCCGCGTTAGGCTTTGTATTTCCAATGCTTAGATGTTCCCCTCCCATAGGGTTGCAGAAATTACGTATTGAAATAGACCATGGTGTTACATAAGGTTTTCCCCAGCGCTAGGCAGAGAAGGATCAAGAAAGAATCATTTCCAGGAGTCAGTAGGTCCCTCTAACTCTTTCTGCGGAGTTTGACAAGGCTGACAACTTCGTGACTAAGCACTCTAAGTCAGCAGTTAATTAGGACAGTAGCATCCATGAGGATCCCTTACTGAGCTTCTTGAGTGTTTTTCTGGGCTGCGAATCCAGGCCAAGGCTGCCTGGTGTACAAGGCACTGTAGCTTTAAAATGGAAGGGGTGGTTTTGTTTTGTTTTTTTTTTACTTGAAACACTGGTGAGAAAGTGGTACCTTGACTTGCAGATGACATCAGGAGAAACCCAGAGCTCTTTGGCTCTGATGTAAGGTGTGCCCAGTACGAAGCTGCAGGTCCAATGGTCCAAATCAGTGTCTTGCACAGCGTAGGTGTCCAGGAAGCCTTTCCTTGGATTCCACAGCGTAGTTGGGCTTTGTGTTTTTGTTGTCAAAAGAAGACATTCTCTTACTGGAAAAGTACTGAGGTCTTTGAAAGGAAAAGCAATGTGGAAGATTTTGTCTGTATGTTTGTTTTTAATTAAAATGTGATGGTGACTAGAAAGGGGCCGGGGAGATGGACTGGCTGGTGTAAAACTGCTCGATCCGTGCCC
Organism: Macrotus californicus; assembly: GCA_007922815.1. NCBI lineage: Eukaryota > Metazoa > Chordata > Mammalia > Chiroptera > Phyllostomidae > Macrotus > Macrotus californicus. Next base: position 22,978 of record VMDR010005860.1, on the reverse strand, counting down.
ACCGCCTTTCCCAGACCACGGCATCCACCCTGAGTGGGGCATACCCGCTGTGAGTACTGTGTTGTTGTTCCCCCTGCTGAGGCTGGGGTTCGGAGGAAGGAGCAGTAAATGTACTGATGTCTTGATGGAACTGAGCCTGCACCCAGGGTCAGGGCTCAGACTCCACGTTCCAGGCCGAGACTCTCTGCCAGGGTGCCTGCGTGAGAGACTGCTGTGGAAGGGTGAGGACTTACAACTTTGCAGCTGCTGTGGAAAGCCATACTTTGCCAGCTGGTATTGGAAAACCTGGGTAGTTCCCCAGCACTTTGCTGTAAGTGCCTAACTTCCTTCAAATCTCACTAATGGCCCAGTGCTCTGTAGCTTGGCTGCCTTTCCCAATGGGGGAACAGGTGGGTGCTAGCTGAATTTGGAGGCAGCTTCTTTCCCCGGCACCCTAAGCTAATGATGTTTCTCTCTGAGCCCCAGAGTCTTTCTCTGCAATACAGAGAATGGAAGATTATTATGAGAAAGTAAAAAAAAAAAAAATGCATGTGAAGGGCACTGATGGAAAAGTCCAGCATTACTTAATTTGCTTCCCCTGCAAATTTCATTTTGTCTATTTTAATGTTAATTGTAGTTTTTGTGTGTCTGTATGAATTACATTGCGTGAACATTAAATGAAGGGGAGGCTGTCACACAAGGCTCCAGCAGCTCCTTATGAGCACTTTACCTGAAACCCACCAGCACCAGGCCCCCCTGCTTCTCAGAACTGTTAGTTTCTGGGTTTTAGGGTTGGAGTAAAATGTTTTAGAGAACTTTTTTTTCTTTTTAGCTTAATGCATTTTACACATCTTAAGATAATGTAGTTTTGGAAGAAGAGGCCTGCTATTGATTAATCAAAAAAGAAGGGAAGTTTCAGATGAGTGTATCCCCTGGGGAAAAGTGACACATGACCAATTTCAGGAAATGACCTGGGTGTCCCTTGTCATCAGCATAAAGCACTGGCTGTCGATCACACTTTCAGCATTGTTCAAAATGTGTCCCCAGGACATAGCTCAGTGCCTGGCATTTAGTAGAGGTTTGATAACTATTTCTGAAATAATGAACGGATGCTTGAACTGACTCTTCATAGAAACCCAGTGCTGTGCACAGGCAGATGGCATCCTTTCTATTTTAAAGAATTGGAATCTGCAGATCAGAAACGTTAATTAATGTTCTGGAGGTGGAAAGAATTCCAGATTGGAGCTCAGGTCTGCCTGTTCTCAGTCTACTCCCTTCCCTGGCTGGTGCTGGGTGGCCTGGCCACATCCCTCCCACTTGCACCCTCCTAACCCATGAGCACTTCTGCATTTTGGAAGGTGCCCAGCAACCAAACAGCCCTCTTCTTCAGGTGGCACAGCCCTCCTCTCACAGAGAGAATTTCTGGTGGGAGGTAGGGCTCTGTCTCCTCATCTATCTCTCCAGGCCCTGAGCTAGGGCTCTATTGATGATCTCACCTGGGACCGGGAATCTTGAGGGACCAGCTAAAGGACGCAAGGGCAGTTGAGTACTTACTAATTACTATGAGTCATGAATCAGGTGGCATGTCCAGCAGCATGGCTGTCCCAGCAAGGATGTACCAGGGATATAGTTCTCATGTGTGATCCTGGTGTGTTCCTTGGTGTCTGGGTTCCCTGAATCTTTCTCAGTTTCCAAGCCCAGGCTTGCCACCTCTACCCACTCCTGGGGGTAACCCATGGCCTCCAAGTCAATTCCCTTTCTCTCTGAGTGAGCCTGATCTATAATCAGCTGACTGCAGCTTCTCAGCTTCATCTCTGGGCCTGCCTCAGGAGTGAGGCATTCTCAGCTTCCTCTAACCCCAGGGAATGCACCCCTGGCTTTTGCAGGCCGTCAGAATAATACTTAGTGGGCCACAATTTGTCAGTAGTTATGGGGAACCATGAGAGTTCTGGAAAAATGAATACATTCCTCTTCCAAGGAATAGCCTGAACATAACAGAAATAGATCCCAGGAGGCATCTTTTCTTTTCCCTCCAGGCTGCACGTTTTTTTGGTAGCTTTCCAGTAGGGGTCGCAAACTCAAATGCATTTCAGTGGCCAGGCAATTAGCAGCCTTGGAAGCAGGCCTGGGGCCTGGGCCAGGGGACAGGGGGTGCCGCGGCTCAGACCCAGCACAGAGGTTACCAGTGAGACCTCAGGCCCAGTATTGCCAGATCTGTTCGTTTGTTTGATTTTAAAAAGATAGGCTGCAAGTTCACAGTTTTATATAAAATCTATTGACTTTTCAGTACCAGCAGCTAATTCAATATTTTTAAAGAATACCCCATGGGCCAAACAAAACACCTCCGCCCATCGGCCTCATATTTGTCTCATGGGTCCCTAATCTACGGCTTTGGGGTTGGGGGGAGTAAAGAAGAAAGCGGCTGCAACGTGAAACTTAGTGACCTCAGTTTCCCAGAATACCAAGGCAAGGAAGGGTGTGTCTGGAGTGGTGTGCAGACAGTGCCCGGTGAGTTAACCTCCACATTCACAGTGTGCTTGTTTGTGATGTTCCTCTTTACCCTAGCAAGGGGCTACAGTGACCAAACTTGTTCTTTTAGCACATATTTACTGAGTGGCAGCCACGTACCGACTGCTGTTCTGCTCGCTGGCGATGCTACAGGGAGTAAAACAGGTGGGAATCCTGGCCCTGTGCATACCTGCTAGTGGAGGAGACAGGTGCAAGCCAGACTGACCAGTGAGACCCGTCCTGCATGAGGCAGTGGTGTGCCAAGGGCAGCCGATCGGTGGAGGGCCATGAAATGGCAGGGCCAGCGGAAAACCAGGGGTCTCAAGTTTAGCCTCTGACTCAGCAGAACCAAAGTCAAGGTTCAGGGCCCAACACGAAAGGTCTCCAATGGGGGAGTTTGTTCGCTTGATTATATTCTGGGAGTTGCTATGGTGGGTGAACCCGTGAGCACGTGTATTGAGAACTCACCATGTGCCAGACACTGGATTAAGCGCTAGAATCCATTAGTGCACAAGGGCCAGGCTGCAGGGAAATCATAGACCAGCACGAAAGACATTAATACATGATCCCCAACGCCTAGGTAGCTAAGGTGGGCGAGGAGTGTGGGAAGGAGGGTGAAAGTGGACTCTCAGAACTCGGTCATTCGGTATCTTCTTCCTAAAGCGTCTGATTTATGCCAAGTTCAGGCCTGTGCTGCTCAGCCAGCGTGAACACTGGCCCGAGCATTAGTGAAGCTATTTTGAGAACTTTAATTTCTTTACCTGGCAAAGACATTTTGTATTATTACAAAATTTCGGTTTTGGGTCACACAAAAAAAGAAGTATTTTAAAAATGAGTTCTACTTGTGCCCTTGAACCCCTGATACACCCTGTCTCAAATCCGCCCCAGGCTCTGTCGTTGAGTGTTGTTGCCAGGGAAGATGTGCAGAAGGTAAGAAACAGTTCTCCATCTGGAGGTGTGGTGTGACCGGTAAACTGACAAGGTTTTACGTGTGAGGGGTAAATGTGTAACGATTGGGCAGACCTCTCCTTGAGAACCCCTCCCCTCCAATCACCCATCTATTGCTTTCATTGCAGCAGTCCCTCCCTTGACATGCTTTTATTGCCATAATGTTTATATCCTCATTCATTGGCTCCCCTGCACAATAGGTGCCCTCCAGAGCAGGGTCTGGACATGGGTGCTTGTTTCTCCCACCAGGTTCTGGAACACTGGGTCTGGCTCCAGTAGTTACTTGCTCAGAAAATAAACAAGAGGACACACATTTCGGCCTGGGGAAATTTGGAAAGGCTTCGTGGGGGGGAAGGAATATTTAAAGAGAGAGCAAGGCATGGAGGGAAAAGCCGAGGAAGGATGATCAAGCAGAGTCAAAACTGCTGGAGGCCCCCAAGCCCTTATTGGGAACTCATTGTCCATTTCAGGGGTCCCCAGTGTGGTCCGCCAGAGTGAATAACTGCCACCTTTACACAGGCCTTCACCATGTAGATTCTGGCTGTGCAAAACAATGAAACCAATAAAAGAACAATGAAAAAAAAAAAAGAATAAAAAGGATGAAAATAGTCATTCCTTACTTCCATACGGTGTGGTAACACCGACTATCTCCTTTTCCCCCTGCACCCAGTTCTTCATGGGAGGTGGAGGGAATAGCATCTTCATTTTATGCTTAAGGAAGCTGAGGTCTGGAAGCAAAGCAACTTTTCTTAGTCCCCCAGATTGAAGGCTGCAGAGCCCGGATTCAGAGCGGAGACTCCCCACCTGCAGGGAGTGAAAGGGGCAAGGTGGAGACTCCTGAAATCCCTGGAGGATCGAGTGGCCCCTGATTTCTCTAAGCGAAGAAACATTAAGATTTAAAACATTGACCTCCCTCTCCTTGTATTCATCAAGAACTTCCATTTCAGCACTTTCCAGGCTTCGTTTGGTGTCTCGTTGAACTTCCCCCAGAATTCCTGCAGATTAGGCGCACCGTGCCGTAGGTGATTTTATGTAAATGCCCTCACTCTTTGGTTGAGGAGAGTAAATCGGAGTCCTGTATCAGCAGTTAAAATACAGTGAGGGAAGGTGGAGTGCAGATGCAGCTCAAATGAAAAGGCGAGCTTGCCGAGCTGTGCTTGGAAAAATAAACACTTCAGCGGCGGCACCGAGAGAGAGCGGCTGGGCGCCTTCTCTGCAAAACGGGCTTGCTCCTTACTCAAATGATGCCTTACACCAGGTTTTCTTCCAGCGTCCTGGGTAGGGAGGAGGGAGAAGGTGTCAATCACAGATTTCCAGATTTGACTTTGGAGTTATTCTTGTGGGGAAAAGCATGGCTTTTGAAGTCACATCTGTTTGAATTTCTCATCTCCTGCTTACTGACTGCATCATCCTGAGAAATAGACAAGCTTTCTGGACCTCATTTTTTTTTCTACATTCTAATGAGGATTAAAGGAGACTTCCAATATAAAATGCTTAGCATAATGCTCAGAAAAACTTACATTCTTCTTGTGTGGAGTTGCCAGATTTACCAAATAACTATACACCCAGTTAAATCTCAATTTCAGATAAACAACATAGAATGTTTCAGTATAGGCATATTCCAGACACTCAGTATTCAGAAATTACTTAACTTATTTTCTGCAATTTAAGTCTAAATTTTACTGGAAGTCCAGTGTTTCATTGAGCACCCCTATGCATACGGTGACAGTTGTGAGTGATTCGTGAAAGTTCTAGAACCCTAAGAAGCTAGGGAGGGGAGAGTTCAGTAACCTTGAAGGTGAAATGACTTAGCCAGGGTCTGGTCTGAGGAGCAAAGGAAGAGTTGCTTGCTCTGGTGGGCTGAGTAACAGGTCAAACCAAGGCAATCTCAATTTTTGCTGAAAACAGCAAAAGCACTGTGGACCGCATCGAACTTTGCAGTGCGTTGAGTACGTGGGCCATACTTTCTCCCCTGTCATGAGGGCACACACAGTTCACGCCCAACACCCTCTGGAAAGAAGGTATTTCAGACCTGGGCAGCGTTCAACCCACTACGGCAGCCCCCCGCTCATCACAAACGTGGCTGTAGGGTTGAACTGGGAAGACTAAGCTCACACAGGGGCCCCACTGAGCTCGCTGAAGGGGTACTTTGTGCTTGGAAAACTCACACCTGCAATTGCTCCCTCCTCCAATGGACCCAAAGCTAATAAAACTATGATAAGGCCTTTCAGACCAGCTCCTCCCCGAGGAGATGACCTCAGGTGGTAAATTGAGACCAAGATCTCCCCTAGGACTGCAGGCGTGGGTTGTTCTGAGTATGGCTGTGAAAATGGCGTGTTTTCACTTCAGGTAATAACCTGGCAAGGAACTAAATTAACAACACTTTGGTTGCATGCGAACTTTTCCAAAGAAGAGGTTTTTTTGTGCTTTCTTCAATAGGGAGATCTGCCTCATGCTGAAATAACTGGTTTCTGTTGCATATAACATTACTAACTCCTCACTTAACCCTGGCTGCTTCCTGGCAGTGTGTCCAGATGGACTGTGGACCAGAAAGAAGGCAAAGCTGCCTGATGGTTAGCATGCAGGCTTCACCAGCCAGAGAGATCTGGTTAGGGTCCTCCCTGCTACTTCTCAGCCACGTGGTAGGAGGCGAGTTACTCCTCATCTCTGAGCCTCAGGATCCACCTCTGCAGAGTGGACACCATTACAGTTATAGCAGAAGGTCACTCAGCGCACATTAAACCAAGTAAATTATGTCGAGCATTTACACAGCGCCTAAGTGACAGTCAGCATTTCAAAAAAGATGCTGGTAATAAGGTGACAAAAAGTACGTAGGCCTCTAGCTGCAAACTCAGGGTCATGTCACGGAGACCTGCAGCAGAATCTCATGCATCGTGTTCATGGGAGAGTGTCTGAGTCCTGTGCCCTTTTTTTTAGGCTTCATTTCTATAATTCAAGCAAACGTCATGATTTCATTTTCCTGGCCAACAGATTAGAAGCAGCAATGTAGAAAAGGTCTGGAAGAGCTGTTCAGGGAAGACACAAAATACAGAGAGAGAAAAGGAGGGAGGGAAAGAGCCCAGGAAGAGGGCGGGAAGAGGGAAACACAGAAGAGAGGACAGGGCAGGAAAACTACCGCAAGCTGATCAAAGATTTTGAAGAACATGGAAATCCAGCAACATTCTGTAGCAGGGCAGTCTTCCAGAGTCCCTGATTAAATCCCCAGATACAGAGACACCGTCATTCACGTAAGTCCATCCCCTCTCGTTCTCCCGAGGCTTCTCAGGACTCCACCTTAATGCCCATGACCTTGAGGGAAGGTCACAAAGACAGTAATGGTGAAACTGCAAAGAATATGGCATGTGATATAAAAGTGTTCTCTGATGGCATAAAATCAAGGATAAAAACTGCAGACAAGGGAACTGAGTGCCATCTTGTGGAGGGATTGGCCACAGTGCCCCTAGTTGTCCTCCTCTGACTTCCAGAGAGCTGCTCCTTTTGGTTTGGTTTTAAGTTTCTATTTATTAGTCATCAGTTCTTACTACACAGAGTTCTTACCTTGTCTTCTTTCCCGACTCCGCCCTGGGAAATGCTGCCCTCCCTCCTGACCATCTTCACTCACATCACAGGACACGGCCATTTCTGGAGGGCTGGAGCCTCCTTGGGGCCAGGGCAGTGAGGAGCTCTGGGTGACTCAGCACTGGAGGGTGCCTTCTGCGCCCAAAGGGTGTGCACCGTTTGAGGTATTTGACCTTGAGGAAAGAATTTTGTTTTCCCGAAGCTTGGTCGCCTCGCCTGAGTGAAATTACGCCTGCTCATGGACTTTGGCTGGGAGAATCACAGTTTATAACCTACATCAAACACCGTTCCAGAGCCTGGTACCGAGTGTCTGTAACACAGCACTTAGTGGTAATAATTGGCTTTTCTCTCTGATAAGCCTGAATTTGTTTGAAAAGGACATCAAGAATGTCATTTAGGATCTAGCTGTGGAGTATCATCCAGTCCTACCCATCCACCTGGTGGACCCTGTCCAACTGGAGAGAGGACCACAGGGTCCCCGGGCAGCCCTTTCCATCTCTGCTCTAACGTGGGAACTGAGCAAGGGTGGGGGACTCTGCCTGTAGAAGATTTCCCAGTAGGTCCCATTACCCAAAAACTTGGTCACATGCACACAGGCCAAAATGACAGAAGAGGAAACTGAGGCACGCAGACATTTGAAACAGTGGAAGAGGGCGGTTAGGGGGACACGGCAACCCTAATTGATCCCTCTGCCTCTGAGCAACTATTTACACTCGTGCCTGTGTATTGCACTGGTGATTGATCCTGCTTAGCCTCATGAGCTCTGTTTTATCGCTGTTCTCAGCTGAAATACGAACCTCGTTTTCTTCTGGTTTCGCATTTTTTTCTTCCCCAGCTTCATAACTTTTACAGTCATTTTCAATCTGCAGTACAGGTGTAGGCAAAAAATAGGCTTACAGTTGTTCATCTGGAACGTAATACAATAATTAATAAAAAATAATAAAGGAATAAACTTTGTGTACTTACAACTGTTGACCTACTTATGCCCACCCCTGTATTTATGTTAATTTCTCCCCCTTACCTGAGCAAACTTTGCAAGACTAATCAGGTCCCTGCCCTGTCCCCTGATGCAGAAAGTCCCATGGACACCCATTATTTACCAAATCAGGACTCTTCCCCGCAAGAAGAGAGCGGAGCTCCAGCATGCCACTTCTTCACCATATCCCCGTGGGAAAGGCTATAATTCCTCTAAACCTTGTGTTTTCTTCATGGTTTTTAATGATGTACTTTTATAGACTTACTGATTTAATATTTAATCTGTTTTAGTGGGTTAAATTGTAGGAGGATGGGGACATTTCAGAGCGACCAAGCCTGAATGAGTCCCTGGCACCCACAAAATCATTGTTGAATGAAAATAAAAACACTAAGCACCCCAGCACCCTCTTTTCCACGGAGCTGTCAGGATTGAGCAGGGTGATTCACACCGAGCGTTGAGTGCATGTGGGGGTGCTCACAGCAGGTTCTTCTTTGCCTGTTTTGTTTTCCACAGTGACAGCAATGATGAAATTCAAGTCCACAGCCTGGCAGCCACATTCTCATCTTTCAGGCGTCCTCTCTCCTCACACTTTGTTCCCTACACACACCTCATAGTCTGACCTCAGGACTGACACCCATTGTTTCCCAGATAAGTTGGGAATGTGGGCATTTCCCCCATTGCCACATGCTCTTGCCTCCACCTTGAAACCCTGCACCTGTCCCCTTTGTCCTCAGGTTCAGACTGTATTGTTCTTTCAGGTCTGTCTCAGATGTTCTCCTGACCTGCCTCATCCCCATCCCATAATAAATGACTCTGCGTGTACGGCACCGGGGAGGGGATCTCCTGCCTGGGCGTGTGATAGGCTTGTACCTTCCCTTTTATTTGGAGGTCAGCGCAGCCCTGTGACTTGTTGTGGGCTGTGCAGGTTCAAGAGTGTCCCATCTAGCCTGGAGCTTTAAGAGGCACTCCTGCATTGCATGTGTTCTCTTCCACTGTGGCGTGGGGACCTGACTGCTTCAAGTCAGTAGGCGTTCTGTCTTTTTGGGTTTCTGAGAGACCTGAGTGAGCTGAGTCCCGCCACCAGCCCTTGGAAGACAGGCAGGCCAAGGGCGGAGGCACTGGGATGTGCTGATCTCAGTGAGCAGAGCACAGCCACAGTGAGGCCCTGTGTTTTCAGTCATCCTGGAGCACGCCTTACACACGGGACCTCAGGAAACAGCTCGCTGTCCCCAGAGCAGGACGAACCAGGGCTCCTGGAGCTGCACTCCCCTCAGGCCTGATCCAGGATGTTCCCCAGGATTGCTACCTGAAATGCGGATTTATGTGGTGTGAAGGTGGAGGGCCTCAGGTCCTGGGAGCTGGGAAGTGAGAATGCCAGTATTGTAAATAGAAACATCAGTCTTCGAGGACAGGAGGATGGCTCAGTCGGGTTCCTTGAGCTCAGATGGGCAGCCATCCATGATTGCCCCACAACGGGGTCAGAAGCACCCGAGAAAACGTCCCCTGGGCAAAGTCAATGGCAGTCAGTATTGCATCCTCTCCGAATTTGTTCATGGTGGCTCTGTGCGCACCTTCCCCAGCCTCACAGTCAGGTCCCTGTTCCAGGGACAGATCTGCAGTTGGTATCCTGAAGGAGGAGCATGCTCTTGCCTGTTCTGATCTCCAGCCACTGTCCCTTCATGGCACAAAGCAGCAGACGGGCTCTGGCTGGCATCAAGCCATTTGTTGGGACTCTGGTGCCACAGGCCACCAGGCCTTGCTGAGTTAAACAGTCCCTTGTGTTCAGAATTGCCCTCACCTGCTGCCTTTTCTTACTTGAATGGTTCTTTATGGGCCTTTGCTAAAGAGGGTACAAAGGCTAATGATCTCATAGTCGCTGTCCTTTGAAAACATTGGACTCAGAGCCACTTTATGCTTTCGGTCTGCTCTCTTCTGTTTTTTGTCATCGAGCGCTCTGGGCACCGCTTTCAGTGCTCATAATGTTCAGCCTTTCCTGAAGAACGTTTTTCTCTTCCTTGTCAACTTTTGGAACGTAGCCATTCCTTTCTTATAATTATTTAAGGAGACTAGTTGTTCTAAAATCTAAATTATTGCTATTATGGCCCTGTTATTTTTCTCTTCAAGATAGTATCATCAGGCTACGGTGCTTGAGCTAATATCATTGGCTCCTGTGTCCTGAGGCTCTCCCCGTGTCGTGTCACGTGGGCTAGCTTTTTTCCTCTGTGATGTTTCATTAATTCTTGTAGCCACCCTGCCTGGTAGGAAACACTCCTTTTCTTCAGATGGGGAAACTGAGGCTCAGAGAGGAAAGAAGCTTTTCCATGGGCAAACAACTAAGCCAGGGTTTAAACTCCAGGAGATCTGAACTCACTTGCTTGATCTTCCCACAACATTTCACTTACTTTTTTAATTTGTCCATTGATAGATTTCAGCCTGGACTTCAGTTAGAAGCATTGAGGTTGATTTTTGTTACTGAGAAGCTTAGTATATAATGCTGTTTTTCTTCATCTTCTGTTCTGATGATGTCTCGGCATCCTTTATAGACTGTCCTCTTATCTAGTCAATGCCACCCCTTAATCATGACCGCAGTTCAATTAATATTTACTCAGTGAACACCAGATTTGCTCTGAAAGCAGAACAGCAAAGGCAGTTTGGGAGACTGGACCCCAGCGAACTGTCTTTCCTCCTAGAAGCTGTATTATTTCCCCCCCTCACAAAAGCCTCGGCCATGTAGAAACACAATGTATGTCACAAACCTTAGCCCACGAAGTGGTCCGCTGATACCCGCACACGTGACAAAACTTCAGGGTTGACTTTGAACAGGGTGGAATTTGGGATAATAGTGCCTTGCCATGACATATAAGCAAACTTCTTAATTCTCTAAAGCCTTCACATTTCAGATAGATGTAAGGGGGCAGATGATCTTAGAACTTACAACGCAATCATTTCCCTTTGTAAAGGAGGCTTAGAGCATGTCTGAGTCTTGGCCAAGGTCCCACAGAAGTTAGGCCAGGACTCGGAACCAGGCCCCGGCTCTGACTCCCAGCTCCACAGCCTGCTCACTTGTGTGCGTTGGCTCCTTGCAGCAGAAAAGACTTTGTCGAGATGCATTTTGTGTGCCCGACATGATCGGCGTTAGCAGTATTGGTCACCTGAATGCAACCTTCATCAGCCACCACAATGGATGGTGGGGATCTGGCAATGACAATGGTGACGTTTAGTGGCAGTTTTCTACATGCCAGGCTCTCTTCTTAGCACTTCAGGTAGTAGTCTCTCCTTTAATTCTCACGACAATTCTAGGAAGCTGATGCTGTTACCAGTCCCACATTTCAGATGAAAAAGTGAGGCACGCAGAGGTCATGTGACTTGCTCTTGGCCAGCCAGAAGGAGTAAGGGATGGAGCTGGGACTCAGACCAGCAGCCTCCTCCCCTCTGAGCTGTCACAGTTCATCCTGATGATTCCTGAATGTGTCCCCCTGGTGCCAGCTCATTTCACATAGTTCAAGTTATAATAAATAAGTAATACTGTAAAAGCATAAAACAGAAACCATTCTGCGTCAACATTCAGAAAGAATAAATGATCGATCTGGAGATGAGTTAACTCAACGTACAGTATTGTATTGAATCTCAACACACTGAAATCACAGGAAGAGTTAACAGGAGACGTGGCGATGTGAAGTGCGATACCCAGGTGTTGTTCTCCTGCACAGGTTAAATGGCCCTGAGACATTTCAAGATAAGCGAGGTAATCAGGCAGGCATTCCCTGTTTAAAGTAAATTCATTCTAGATAAGTTAAAGCTCGAACCAAAGGGAAATGAAATACTGACTTATTTCTCGGAAACTGGAGCTTAAGAATTTGGGAATATTCAACATGAATACTGTTTTTAAAATGTTTCAAGTAAGGGACAAAGAGAAGTCACAGCCATGCCTGTTGTGGGGGGAGGGTCGGGGAAGGAAGGATCTGCATGCTGTTGTGTCATCGGGGCTATCCCGTGAACAGCAACAGTTTGATTTGGAAAAGGAGGCGACACGGGCACTGCAAAACCAAAACCAGCCCAGGCGCTGTGTTTCCACCGTTTCCAAGCCTGCTTCTCGTCAACTCCGAGCAGGCAGGGACACGTCAGTCACTGTTCCATCCCTCGTGCCTTTCACCATGCTTGTCAATACTAAGGGCTCACTGAAATGCCTGTGTTCAAGTGACCACGTTAAACCAAGGACATGCGGACATGCGTATCCGACAGGAACGGCAGAAACAGTGCCTCAGGCCAAGCCTGAGCTGCAGTTTCCAGGATTTTCCATTAACTTGCCCCAGCTCGCAGCCTGGCTGTGGCCTCGCTGGGATTCAAGCTCAGGACACCGTGCTTTATGCCATCGCCACGGTGCCTTTTCCCTTCCACCGTGTTTCCTTTCGTTCTTTTCCTCACACACACCCCATAACCCCCCTCCCCTTTGGCAACCTTCAGCTTGTTCTCTGTGTCTGTGGGTCTGTTTCTGTTTTGTTTACTTTTGTCCTTTGTCTTGTTTTCTTAGATTCCACATATAAGTGAAATCAGACGGTATTTGTTTTTCTTCATCTGACTTATTTCACTCAGCCCAAGACCTTCCAGGTCTATCCATGTTGTTGCAAATGGCAAGATTCCATCCTTTTCTCTGGCTGAGTAATATTCCACTGTGTGCGCCGTTACATCTTTATCCCTCCATCCATCACTGAACACTTAAGTTTCTTCTGTGTTTGCGCTATTATAAATACAGCTGCTGCGAACAATGGGTTACCTGTATCTTTTAAATTCGTGCTTCTGGGTTGTTGTTTTGTTAAATAAATACCCAGAAGTACAACCTCCGGATTGTACGCAGCTCAGGGTTTTTCATAGTCACTGCACCAGCTGACAACCCCACCGACACTGAACAAGAGTGGCCTGGTCTCCTCTTCCTCACTGACACGTTATTTGTTGATTTTTTTTATGGCAACCACTCTGACAGTCGCCTGTGTATCTGTCTCAGGTGGTGGCCCTGCTGGCTGGTGTGGCCTCATGTCCCTACTCTGTCCCATAGACTGTATGCAGTGCCAGCCGCAGCACCCGCCCAGCCCTGCCCTGCTGCTCACTCTACCGGCGTGCATGTCCCTCTGGGACTTCCTGCCCAGCAGACCCCACGTCTCTGCCCCAATTCTGCCTGCAGAACATCGATGGCCTTTCTTAGGGAATCCTGCCAGGAAGGCCCTCTCTGCTCCTCCATGGCTGAGCCTCTCTCCTCTGGGCTGTCGTGCAGCTGGGGCTGGATCTGGGCTCACACAGAACCTGGCAGTTGCTTTCCCTGTGGTTACCTCGCATGCGTGGCTTCTCCTTTACAGGGTGCTCCCTCAGACAGTGGCTGCATGATGTCTGCATCCGCAGCAACTCTGTCCAGTCTTAGAAACCTCAGAAGTACCTTGTCAAATCGCCTGTGGGCAGAGTGTAGACCTCAGGCATCTGTCTCCGAGACTTACTCTTTAGTCTTTTATTTTTTCTCAAGTTTACCTTACATGGCAACTAAAACTCCTTTATTACATTCATAAAAATTAGTCTTCATATCAATATCCATGGTTGAATCTTGTAAAAGTAAAAGATCAGACTGTACTGGTCCCTCACCTCTAACAGAGCTTCCAGCACCTGGCTTTTCAGGCAAACCCCATCCCTACAGGGTCTCTGGCTGCTGCCCCTACCAGTGAACCACCAACTTGAACCCAAAAGACAGGTGAGCACCACTCCTGGAAGGACTTACACAGCAGAGACCTTACTATTATATTCCTGCAGAGGGCTGTGTATCAGTCTGCTTAGGCAGCTGGAACAAAATACCATGGGCTGGGTGGCTTCAACAGCAACAAGTGTTTATTTCTCACAGTTCTGGAGGCCAGGGAGTCTAAGATAAAGATGCCAGCAGACTCAGCTCCTGCTGGGCGCTCTCTCCTGGCTTGCATATGATTGTCATCTGCTCGTGTGCTCCTGTGGTAGAGATGTCTGGTCTCTTCCTCCCCCATCACGAGTCTCACCCTCATGACTTCAACTAATCCTCGTTCCCTCCCAAAGCCCCACCTCCAAATACCATGTCACTGGGCACGAGGACTTCAATACACCACACACATTTGGGGGCCACACTCAGTCCATGTTGACTCAAGAAATGAGGCCAACCCTCCTTGCCTTTGCCAGTCCAGGGGCAGAACTTACTGCAAACTGCTTAATGTTTCCAAGCCCAACACAAAAGAAGCACAGATTCCCATGCCTTGGGGTCCAGTGGGATGGGCATAAGGAGACTTTGGTTTCTAATTCAGCTCAGCCCCTGCATGCTTGAACTTGGCATTCCTGTTCTCTGCCTACCACAGTTCTCCCTTCCACAGGGATCAGCACAGGACTAGACAGTGACTCGTGGCCCTTGGCCCCCAGTGCCCCTTGTGTTTTTCCTGGTTATTTGTGGGGAGACGGGTGGGACTCATCATGGGTGCTCACCATCCATGGAGGGATACCATCCACTGCACCCATCCAGGAGGCTCTCACAGCCAGAGGCCACCTGTGTGGCCGTTGGCTCTCACCTGGAGTAGGCACTGAAGCCACTTACAATGGCACACATGGGGCGGTGGGTTCCTGCTACCTGTCTGCTGGCACAGACCCCTTTCCACCCAGCTGCACCCAGTGATGAGAGAGGCCCGGCCACCCTCCTGTCACAGAGCTCTGCGTGTCACGCTGCCTGCTGTGCACATCAGCGCAGATTCAACCCGTGGTGGAGAGGTAGCTCCTCCTCCTGTGCTCTCACAGGCCGCACACACACGGCTGCCCATCACTTGTGCAAGGCGTTCACGAAGGTCCCACTCACTGTGTGTGCCTTCGAAACAGAGAGCCTGGCTCTCGTCCTGGGATCGTTGTCTTTTCTTCCCTGAGCCTCTGGGCGGCTGAGTCATGGCAGTGTTCGGATTGTGCGCAAATGTGTTCGACTAATTATCGCCCCAGATCAGTGTCTACCAACCACATAGCCTTCCTCTTTTAGGGACAAAAATAGTTCCCATGATTTGAGGGCTTGCCATGGGCCAGGCAATATGGTAATATCCTCAGCATCTTCGTAGACTATTCCATTTTTCCTCACAGCTGGAATATGGGGCCAGCGCATTCGATCTAAGCCTCCTCGGTTCGATGCTGCCTGCAGGATTTTCAGTACGGAGCTGAGATTTGAGCCAGCCATAGGGCTCTAAATCTTTTATGAAATCGACCATCTCCCCTTCCTTTCCACCCTCCCCCAGGATAATACCACCCCTGTGGCCAGACCAATCCTTCTCTAGTTTGTCTACCACTGTTGTTTTCATTCTGGAATTAAAAACAAACTGCCCGACAGTAAGAAACAAAACCAACAGAAAATGGGCCATGGTAGTTCAAGGCCAAGGCAATTGGAATCCAATTCCAAATGGGCACAGATGTTCCAACCCTCGCCTTCCAAGGGCTGAGGGTGGCCAGCTACTTTCCCTGGGAGCTCGTTAGGAACACACACACTCAGGCTTTTTCTGGATCTCTTGGATCCGAATCTGCCTTTTGAAGGAGACCTCCAGGGGATTGGTGGGTTGGTGCGCACCATCTGAGTTTAGAAAGCACTGGGCTGGGCAATTGTAATGGGGCAGCCAGAGCTCCTGGGAGGGAAGCTTCAGTCACCTCCCCGCTGCAGTTCCCAATGCAGATCCTTCAGTCCTAATCTCCCATCTAATTTGGAGAAGAACGCTGCGTGGGCTGATGTCAGGCCATGTGGGACAGGCTGCTTTGTTCATCCTCATTGTACCATGGAGTTCTCAAAGGCTCAGAAACAACATTGCAATTTATTTCTTCTGGCCCCAAATCCCTGCTCCTGTCTGCATACCACGCTTCCCTCCCTGGCTTGCTGAGGTACCACCTTCCTTCCATCCTGGGGAGATATGTTCATTATCCAGTTACCCTATTGTAAATACAGAACCTCTCAGCCCTGTGTGAATGCATTTGAAGAGTCTACCCCTTTTCCAGGGGGAAAATGGGGCCATCAAGCTTCTGTGTCCCAGACAGTAAATGTGGGCCAGGGATGCTCATGAACATTATGTGGACTGACCTTGGGTCTTTTCTACTCTGAACTCTTTCCACCCATCATACCTCACAACAATTACCATAAGTAAATCCAGATAACAGAGAATATCAACCTTCATTGAAGAGTGTCATGTGTAGGGGCTTTCTAGAAAATAACTGTTTCCCGGAGGCTAGAGCTATCCACTGTCCTTGCCAGTGGACCCAGACAGGTAAGAAGTTTATTGGAGGTCCACTAGCTCTAAGAATTCTAGACTGACAGGCACAAGCTGGATCTGTTTCCTCTGTCTTGGTTTCTAAGAGGACCTGCCAGGAGGGAAAGCTGACCCCACTGCCAAGTGTTCATAAGTAGTTGTGCACGATGCAAGTGAAGGCCTGCCTGACTCTTAAAGGGGAACAAGCGATCTTACCCTGTTGATGGCTCTGAAAATCAGTTGGATAGGGACATGACAGTTCTGTTGTCCAAACTGCTTTTAATCAGGTTGCAGTATGTTCCAGAAAATTAAATCACTCAATGCCCTGGTAAGCTTGGAGAGAGGCAGCCCCCACATCGAAGTAGAATCGCTCTGGTCCTCTCTGCTAGCTTTTCACACTTTTGCTGTACTCCCCCTGCCTGGAACTCTCCCACCGCCCAGGGATCATTATAGTCATGGGAGAAGAAGGGCAGCGGACTTTAAAGGTGGTCTGCAGAATTTTTGTTTTCGCACTTCCTGTGTCCCTGACCTTGAGAAGGTCGTTTCACCTGAAGAGCATGTTTTCCTATTTGTCATAGGAAGAAAGGTACTGTGTTGTGTGTTTGGCTTGGGGAATCTTATTTAATCACAAAGGCATCCATAGGAAGTACATTTGGCCCATTCTGCAGAAATGCACATTGGACCCAGACAGGTAAGAAGTTTATTGGAGGTCCACTAGCTCTAAGAACTCTAGCCTGGATCTGTCCAACTGAAAATCTCCTTTGTTTTTCCATGACTGCATACTACCTTTTCATGGCTTAAAAAGTGAAAAATAAAATGAAAAGAGCCACCTCTTGGTATTGCTGCAAGTATTGGAGGGAGTAATTTATACATGAGGGCGTACCACCTGGCACACGGTGGGCACTCAGTAAGTCATCTCTTCCTTCCCAATCCTTTTATTTAATCCCTTAAAGGAAGTGCAGTAGAGAGTTTTGATTGTCCCTGTTCTGGAAGAGACTCTTGCCTGTGACAGCTGTGTGTCTCTCTCTTGTGTCAAGGGGCTGGGGTTGTGTCCACAGATGGATCACAGACACCAGGGTCCCCGATGCACTCCATGTCCCTCATGTGAAATTCTCTTGGTATTTCATTTTATCCATGAATATTCCAGGGGTGGGACTCAGAGAATATATTATAGTTAATTGCATTTGAAATCTAGGTCACGATGTGAATCGTGGAATAAGAAGACTGAAGGACAAAATTAAAATATATTCGAAGGGTTATTTCACTGTTTCCCCTCCTTTTTTAATTAAAATATTTTCTACACTCAGGGGACTTTGCCCAACTACCACTGGAAATGTTGGACCCCCCCCCCTTTTAACATCTGGTTTGTGCTGGACTCTCCAGGGATGGAAAACTAGTTTTTGTGTTTTTTTTTTATGTAGTCTTTTTCATAGAGAAACTATCGAGTTTCCCTTTTTATTGAATTAAAATTCTTTCTCACCGTCTGTGGACATTTGCCTTACTTGCCACTACATTTGGCACGCCCATTCAGCACATAGGCTCTCCAGGACCCACTGTGCCCCAGTAGTCACGCCTGTGGATGCAGCCAGGGGCCTGGATCCTGACAAGGAGCCAGCACTGAATTGATGTTGTCCGCTGGAGAGTCAGACAGTAAACAAGCAGATATGATTTCAGAGAGTATGTGAGGGATATAAAATGGATGATGTAAAGAAAGTAATTAAGAGAGAGCAGGTGGGCTCCTGTGTCAGGGACTGCCAGTATTTGAAATGAAATATGCATGCCAAGAAAGAGCCAGCCCCAGAAACTTGGAAAGAGGGAGGGACAACGAACGCCAAGGCCCAGAGCTGGCATGAGCCCCTTGTATACAAAGGAACAGAAAGGTCGGTAAGGCTGCAGTTGGGTTTAAAAGAGCAGGTTGAGGCTGGAAGGGTAGGCAGGTCCCATCCTAGGGGCCTCCAGGACCTGGAAAGGAGTTTGGATTTAATTCCAAGCACGATGGAACCTCCACCTAGAAAATTTCATAACCCACCTTGGGTCCCCCACATCTGGCATTTGGTCAGCATCTTCACGGTGGGGCTCAAGGAAGCTTAGTGTTGCTGATGGGAGTAAGACTCTCTTCTTTTGAGATCTTGAAACTTAGGACTTGTTATCCCTGCAGGATGAAGAAAACTTAGCCTCCCTGTCGAGGGGAGGAAACGGAGAGAGACTAGATCACACTTTGGGGCCTTTTTCACCATCCATGCAGAGAAGGAGGGGGTTCAGATTGTTCATCCCAGTCAGTCTGGAGCCCTTCTAAGAAATCCTGGCTCTCATCAAAGAATCCATGCCAGGCATGACGGTTCAATAGGACCAGGAGCTCACAGCAAGAAGCCCAGTACCTACTGCCATACTCACTGGGCATTGCCAAGGACTGAAGGGGGCAGTGAGGCTATGTCTGCCCAAGCTGAGCTTCTCACTTAATTTCCCTTAAGCCTCACTCCCTTGTGATGCTATCAGTTCTCTTGGGAACTTGCGCTGAGCCTCACAGGGGCCCTATGTGCAAAGTTGCCAGCCTGGAGTCTGCTCGGTAGCAAGTGCCACAGACGGCAGCTGCCACCGCTGCTTTTGGCAAGGGACATGACCTAGGCTCCAAGTGCTACCCAGCACCCTGTGCATGTTCTTGCCAGCTCAGGGCTCAGACATTCAGAAGGTTCCATTTGTTCAATATTACCTGGTTCGCTTCTGGTGGAAGAATAATGAATTAATCTTTGTGCTGCCTGCAAACTCAAACTTGCCTCCCTGGTCCTTTTCCTGGTTAGGAAGCTCCTAATTTGTGAGCAGGGTAGGGGATCTTGCCTGTAGGAGAGCACTTTGCACACTCCAAGGGCTTCTAGGTTAAGAATCCCCACTCTGCTCGGTGCCCTGTGTCTCTGTGGTGTCCACCCCAGTGGCCACCGACCACACATGGCCTTGAGATGTGCTGGAAGAATAAATGTGTGCATACTGGATTGTGAAGACTTACACACACACAATGCAAAAATACCTTCTTAATTTTATATGGTGGTAAAATTCTAGATATATTGGGTTACATTAAATATTTCTTTTTAAAATCATATTAAATTATTGGGGAAAAACAGGGTCAACTGTAATAGCATAAGCAATAAAATGCAATAAAAATTATTAGGGTCACATTGTTTAATAAAATTATCTAGGTTTCGAGTGTACAATTCTATAATCTATCATCTGAACATTACATTGTTTTTAGTGTGGCTCCTGGAAAACTTTAAAGTGCATGAGTGGGTCATTTTAACATTTATGATAAAAGTAATAACAATACATGGTTTGTCATAGGGCGAGATTTGACTAAGTACCAGAGACAAAGAAATAGTGATTACCGTCATCTTTGGGAAGGGTCACTGTCACCCTCATGAGATCTCCTCATTGCCTGAGAAGATGGCAATTTTCCTGAGAAAGCACAGAAACTGTGCTATATTTTTGTCTCTATGACGCCTCTACTGCGTGACTACCGCGGGGCAGCTGTGGTTGGCATTCCAGAGGACAGAAGGCATTGGCAAAATGGGGAGTTCATCTCAATGGTAGGCAAAACTGTTAGATATGTACCACAAATTCAAGAAATATTTGTTTGATAAGTGAAGAAAGTGTGCATGTGGCTCACACTGTATTTCTGTTGGACAGAGCTGATTGGTACATGGTAGCTCACTGACACCCAAGTCCCAAGGTAACCATTGAGGGGGTGGGATTATTACCACATTACAGGCAGGAGAGGGAGACTAGGAGAGGTTAAGCCAAACCTAAAAAGGATTCCTGACTCTGTAGCCTGTGTAATTTCTTTCGACTTTTTCTACTGAATAGAACAAATGAATGAGTTCGACCCTATGTTATATGTATCCCATGTATCAGCTGATTCTGGAGTTGGTGGCCAGGAGTTGTCACTGCTGGTAGGTTTGGGGGGGCTTTCTTGTTTAGGACCCCCAAAATATTGCCATTAGTGGGGAGGCAGCAGCAATGGCAGATAGGGCAGAGAAGTAGAATTCGGGAGCCACAGGTTGTAGGCCTGGATGGTCTGTGTGGCCTTGGACAAGTCATCTCGGGGCCTGCTCACCTATGCAATGAACAGTGGGGACTCAGTGGCCCTCTTCTTCTCTGATGTTCATAATCCCATTGTCAAGATCCGTGTGGCTCGGATGGCCTGGCTTACAGGCTTTCCTGAACTTGGAGAGCTTTGCTTTTCTGAGAGTGTTTCTAAAAGGCCCAGAAATTCCGACTATGCCACTGAGAAATTCAAATTAGCAGACAACCACAAGAAGGAGTTGGCTGTTGATGGCCACTGTGGGTGTGAGTGTGTGGTATATTTTATACATACATTTAGATATGCATGTGTGTCTAGATACACGTACACATAATGTATATGTGCATATATAATTTAGCTAGTTTCATACATGCATATGCTGTACATATGGCTCTCTCTATATATAGCTCATACATATATGCTTCTCTCTCTTTCTCTCTGTATGTATGAGTCTTTAGCTAAGCTTTTATTTTCCATATAGCTCAAATATTAAAATATTTTTGGAATGTAGATGGCTGACAATAAGCAAATACATTTTTAGAATGTTTAAAGTAGAAATGAGGAGCTTTTACACTACTAACTGCCCAGTTTATTTTTTTTATTTCTATTTTTGAAAGGACACACTATATTTAGTTTCTTCTCTCTGTGACTGTTGGCAATTCCGCTCTAGGAAAAAGACCTCAGAGGGGCAATGGGCTGAGCAGGATACCTTGTAATAGAGTGGGAAGAACATTCAGACAGTAGGGCTTTCAGATCTTGGCCTCTGACTCTGCCACTCTGGTGCTGAGGGGCTGGGACCAGTAGTGGTTCCCGGAGTCAGAATAGACAGAGATAAGATGAAGACAGCACCACCCACCACTTCACCCAACCCACCCCCTGCACAGGTGCACACACACCCACACTCATGCATATACAAACCCATACAGGCACACACATGCACACATGTACACACACAAATGGAAAAGGCAAGCGCAGCTGGTCCATTCCGTAGACCCACATGAGCAGTTGAAAAGAAAATGGAATTTGCCTGAAACATACTGAAATGTTCAATTGACTAAAGCAAATGGCCCATTAAATTGAGCTTATCCAATCAGTAGAACCAACCTTGAACCACATCTTGTTTGGCCAGCCATCCTTAAATATTTCCCTTTTTTTCCCAAAACAGTTATGCCACTCGATCTTGCCAGTCTCTTCTCCAGCATTCAGTGATTTTCTGAAGGTTTACAGCTATTTAATTGCTTGTTCTTTAATATACATTTTTCCCAGTTAATACAGTTGACATCTGAGGGAAATAGATCAATTGGCCCTGGATATAGTTCTTTGTTTGTACATTCTGGACAAGTTTCAAACTAATGAAGCGAATTGTAAACCTGGTCTAAAGAAGATGATGGGCCCCCTTGATGGAAACATTTTCACTGGTCCTGGAAATCCCAAAGTCCCCAAGCCTGGCCTGTCTCTAAGCCATCCTTAATTGTGTTTAGCGAGGCAGGGATCACTTAAAAGACAGCTTCCACTCTCCTCTTTCTGGGAGAGGGTCAAACATGGACTGTTTATCACCATCCAGAAAACACGAACCATAACTCATCCATCTTTGGGAACCAGATGCCCTCCTGCCCAGCAGTGCCCATGTGCTTGAGGGACTCGAATGCCTAACCATGACAATACCCAGATGAGTAAAGAGGAGAAAGCATCAAGGAGGCTGTTTGTGGAAAGACAGCCCTGAGTTTAGAGTTTTGAATTTGGGCTCTGAATTTGGAAATGAAGTTTTTGCTGACCTTGAGCAAGACTCTCATCTATAACTGTCCTGCCGTCCTACCTTATAGTGTAGGGTTGTGGTGACAAGCCAGCTGAGCAGACTGCAAGGCCACTTTATAAATAGTAAGGCTCTGCATGCATGAAAGCTCTTCGATCTTTCTAGTAATCTTACCTGTTTATCCCTCTGGCCCTACTTCAAATATTTCCCCTACCGTGAAGCGCTCCCTAACTGTCTCAGGCAAAATGAATGAACATAAATGAATGAACATATGCCCTCACGGTATCCTGCCTAAATTATGATCATAACATACATCATGTCAGTGCCGGGAGTCAGGTCGCATCAGTTAGCCTTTCCCAAATTCGTGCTGCTTTACCAGCCGCCCCAAAGTTCAGGGGCTGAAAACCACCAGGACACATTCCCACTTACAAGCCAGGCATCTCTGCTTTACCTGTCACTCCTCCTGGAACCAGGGGCTGACCAGGGCGCACTCTTCGTATGGCAAGAGGACGAGCGGAGATACACAAGGCCTCTTAAGGCCTGGACTGGGGACTGACGCATTCATTTATGCCCACACGCCATTGGCCAAACGCAAATCAAATTGTTGGGAAGCGTATTCCCCTCACAATGAGGCCATAGCAAGAGCTAGATGCGCAGTGGGCTGAAGAATTGGAATCAATCTTTCATGCAGTTCACCTGTGCTATTAGAGCAGGGGCTCTTGGTGGACATGGGCAGGAACAATGACCGCCCTTGTGTCACTGGCCCCTGCCCCTGGGGCTGGCAGGTGGTAGATACTCCACTGATATTTGTTGAGGTTCAGAAGGCCCTCCCAACTCTTTCCTTTATAACAGAGTTTGGCAAACTATGGCCGCAGGGCCAAATATCTCCTTCTCTCTCCCCCTCT
>VMDR010005859.1:0-48737 GCA_007922815.1 Macrotus californicus | reverse complement strand
GACAATAAAAGAATTCAAAGACAAATACAGAAGGTTACATAACTGTTAGCAAAGATCTTGCTGTTATTATTGAGAAGATTCGGTTTTCTTAAGTCATCAAGGACCTGATTAAGACAACAGAAAACATAGAAAAGTTTGATAAAACATGGCATCTTTGCTTTCTAGGCAAAAAATTTTTCATAATATCTTATCAGGAGCAGACCAACACTACAGGAAAACTTTGACCTTTTACCAGAGAGAAAGCAAGCCAAACTTTAATTCTGCATCACCTTACATTTGATATTTAAGTTTACTTAATTCAATTTTCTCAATCTTATTCAGCCTGGCCACATATAAAATTTATCTTTCAAGATTCCTTTTTACAAACTTTCTACAATTTTCCAATTTAGTTTGTCTGTTGTTCTCTTATCCATTCAGAAATATTCAACTTTTTGAACAGGAGAAAATATCCAAATTTAATACATATGTACATATGGGGCTGCCATAAGTATGTGAGACCTGGCCGTGGCTGGTGTAGCTCTGGATTGAGCACAGGCTGCGAACCAAACGGTCACTGGTTCGATTCCCAGTCAGGGCACATGCCTGGGTTGCGGGCCATGTCCCCAGTGCGGGGTACACGAGAAGTAACAACACATTGATACTTCTCTCCCTCTCTTTCTCCTTCCCTCCCCCTCTCTCTAAAAATAAATAATAAAGAGAATATGAGATCTGACAACATATGGGCAGTTAAGAGTTATATGAGCTAAGGAAAATGAGGAATTTATAGTTTACGACTTCAAGAGGACTTTAAACAATGAGCCTTGCTAGGTTCCTCCCTATCACACACTAGTTCATATTAAGCTACAGTTATCTATGTTAGTTATCTATGCTAGTTATCTTTAGTTAGAGTACTAAAACAGGTACTCTAAATTCCTTTTAGGCAGTTAGGGGGAAGCTCAAAGGTTTTTCCTGAGTCCTTCATTTCTTAAAAATAACCAACTTAAATAATTAATATCCCAAAAGGCATATTTGGGGGGTGGCAAACTCTGCTTCTCCTCACTAATTAATTAGTCTACATTTTACATCAGCTTCATTACACTCAGCCTATCAATCTGTAGTACCAATGTGAGCTCCAACTGTTTCCCAGCACACTCGTGGCTTCTTCACTTTCTACTAGACATTTGACCAGGAGGAACAAAGGAAAAGAAGAGCTACTGTATGGTGATGTACCTGGGAAGGAGAGGCTAAGTGAGGGGAAAGGGAAGAGAAATGTCCACTTGGTATAACCTGACAAATACCGCAGTGAGACAGGTTATAACACACTGGTCTGAAAGCTCTCATCCCTCTAGGTTTGGGCAGAAACAAGCCACGGTCAGCCAGAGATCCCCAGGGAGCATCCTCCTTCCAGGCTTCTCTGCATATCCAGGACTTGAAAGAATCCTTTTTATGGTTATCTTGATTTCTTGCCTCCTGACTCTGGTGGGCAACACACTCATCATCCTGCCCTCTGTGCTAAACCCCAACTTCTACTCTCCCATGTATATTTTTCTCCCCAAGCTCTCCTTCTTGGACATCTGCTTCACCACAAATTGTGTCCCCTAGATGCTGGTCATCCCCTAAGGCCCAGAGAAAACTATAATCTTCTTTGGCTACTCTGTTCAGTTCTTCATCTTCTTGTTCCTTGGAACCAAGAATGCATCCTCCTGACAAGGATGATCTTTAACCTCTATGTGGTTGTCTGTCAGCCCCTCCACTAGGCCACCATCATCCATCCTCCTGTGCTGGCTGCTGGCAGATGTGGCCTGGGTCACAAGGCTGTTGGAGTCAGTGGTCCAGACATCACTTACTCTCCCCCTGCCATTCTACTCCCACCAGCAGATGGATGGTTTTTTGGATAAGGTCCTGATGGGTTAAAGGGACATTGAGAATCCTCCCTGTTTGTGCCCGAGCTGTGACCTTTACTGTAAGAATGAAATATAAGCATGCTGTCTCCCAGGGAGAACTGGCCCTTCTCTCTGGGAGGTTACTATTTTTTTTTTTTTTAAGATTTTATTTCTTTATTTCCAGACAGAGAAGAAGGGAAGGAGAAAGAGAGGGAGAGAAACATCAGTGTGTGGTTGCCTCTCGCACATCCCCCACTGGGGACCTGGCCTGCAACCCAGGCATGTGCCCTGACTGGGAACTGAACCAGTAACCATTTGGTTTGCAGGCCCACACTCAATCCACTGAGCCACACCAGCCAGGGCAATTACTACTTTTAATATTTAACTGTTCCTTCGAGGAGGACTGGCCCTTCTCCCAGAGGGACCTGTTGGTTAGCTAAGTCACACAAGGCCCTTGTTGCGGAGCCACTTTTGTCTAAAACATATTTAAGCATAGCCCCCAAAGTGAGACTTTGGAATCTCACCCAAGGGAAGGACGCTTCACTCGGAACTTTTCCCAGTCGAACCCCGAATGCTGTCTCCAGGATTCCCCAGCATCTATGTTCGGGTGTTGGTGATTTCTTGTCTGGTGATATATGCTCTTGATTCTTGCTCTCTTTGCTCTTGCTTAATAAAGTGCTTAACTATTCATTCACCTTTTACTTGGGTTTTTTATTGCCTGTGAATCTGATCTAAATTAAGTGCCCACGATCTCATACATACCCCCTAATGGCACAGGTTCCAGTTCTAATTTGACTCTCCAGTAGGGACACCATGTACAATGAGATTTGCACTGTTATCAATGTCTTCATCTTGCTTGTGTCCCTCAGCCTCACCCATGTTTCTTACAGTGCCATTGCACAGGAAGTGCGGAGGATTAACTCTGCAAAAGGGTGGAGGAAGGCTTTGGAACCTGCTCCTCTTATCTCATAGTGGTTACCCTGTCTTTGTTATCTACCTCCTTCCCAAAAATCCCTATGCCCATGAAAGGAGCAAGTTCTTTGGTCTCTTTTATCCAGTGGGCACTCCTTCACTTGACCCTCTCAAATATACCCTGAGGAATGAGGAGGTAAAGAGGTCATTTAGAGGATTCCTGGAGAAGAACAAGAATTCCAGGAGAGTAGCTTAATGTGCTTTCAAATTGAGAGAGTCTCCACGCTTCTGTCAGGGAGTATGTATTCCTCACACCTCTGCTTTCCTCATACCCATCATGCCACAGTAATGAATGACAGCCACATGTGTGTGCATGTATATGCTTATGAGTGTGCATGCATGTGTATGAGAGACAGACTGAAAAGTTGGTAAGAAGAGGAATATATCTCTATATAAAATGTTATATGGAGGTACCATATCTGGCTGCAAAGGTGACAAGAAGTCTTTAAAGCAGCCCAAAAAGCAAAGAAGATGGATGAGATAAGGCATTCCAGCAGAGAGAAAAAAACTCAGGCCATGAGGAAGTTCTCCCTGGCCACACACAGAATTAAGAAATCTGGCCAAAAGTGAACTGTTCCTGGTGCCTGGGACAATGGTAAATCATAATTCCATTTCTGTTTTAACATCTGGGTTCCCTGCTGTCACATCTGTTGCCACCTGCAGCTAGAATGAAGTGTTGTCTTGGAGTCCACAGAAGATTTAAAAGTAAGCTTTTGTAAAAATAATAATAATAATCATGCAATGGCTCATGTCTTTAGTTCTCACTCAGTTGTGAGGCCAGCACGGAAGCCTGCCAAAGTGTGCTCTTCAGTCTTTGTTCTATCCTGAATTCTGGAATAAAACCAACTTTTGGGGGCAAAAATAATTATATGAATCAAATTGAATATTTTCTTTCTTCTGTTTTATTTTAATGGTCTTTGCCTCCATGATGTGCCTAATTTTATCATTGCTATTTCTATCTCATCTCTCTTGACATATCATGACTATTTCTTCACTTCCATTTCTAATATCTATCATATGGTCTTTGCTTTTCTTTCAAGTCTTTTTCTACTTCCTTATGTGTCTGTTTTGCATTTTTGTTCTATTTTATCCCCCCAAATGACAGTGAGGAGGGGCAGAGCTGAAAACCCAGGTAAGTTCAGAAAGCCATGACTTCCTATCAGGCAACCTCCCAAATATACCCCCTTGCTTCCATGTCACAATCAAATTTCCCAGTATCCTTAGGCCTGAAGCCAGATACAACCTCATGGAGAAAGTTTAAATTCTTCAGTCCCCATATTTCTTTTACAGCAGCCACATATTGAAGGTAAACAAACAGCTGGGAGACCAAAATGTCTTAATGTCCAGGCTGTCAAGACAATTTTGACAATGGGGACCTTGGTGCCACCTCCTGGCAAAATGTGGCATTGAGCATGGTATCCCTGACTCCTGACCTAAGACTTTTTCATCATCTTGTCCTCTGCTCAGAAAGGTAATTATTATTTCATTGTTATTATTGAGTATTTATATAATGACTATGATATTCTAGTACCATTTAAAAGTAATTTACACACATTGACTCATTTAATCCTTTTAACAACACTATGAAGCACATATTATTATCCTTTTCCAGATACAGAAACAGTTTAAGTAGAAGATTTAAAATGTCAGAGATTTAGACCCAAAAGAACTAATTCAAGTCTCCATGCTGTTAACCTTGGCTTTTGGTACAAATAGTGCCTTAAATTAATGAGTGAATAGATGAATGAATGAAGGGAGGAATAAATGAATCTTTCCAAAGAATGTGGAGCTCTGGGGGTCTTAATCCCATAGTTGCCTTTTCCTAGCTTTTCCATGGCAATGGCAATACCAAATTCTCTTTGGGTATATGCTGAAAAAACTAAGAAAAAGGAAAATCTAGTCTGAACACAAAATGCCTTTGACTCAACACTTAACACGGCATCAGCAGAGAACATCGGCTTAGCTCTTTTAATCCTAATCTTCATTTTAACCATCCATGCACTAATCTGATCTCCTCCGCCTCGTTGTTTGTGCCCTGATCTTAATATAAACCCTCATTTTATATGTGATAACCCTAATCTCACCGTATTAATAACACTAACCCTAATTTCACTTTGTAAGTCACTTATGTAATACCTTTTTCTCATGACCACTTCTATTCCCTCTCTCACTGACTCAAAAAACCTCTATTATTTTTGCCTATTTATCAGCTCCCTAAACCCAGAGACCCTAATGTTTATGAAAAGTCCTTTCTACACAGATTCTAAAGGAAATACAACAAATTAAATGAAGCAATTTAATAGAATCTGTTGTAATAAAACCTAATTTGTTGAATAAATGACTTAACATCAGGTTTAGAACTAAAAGGTTATTCCTAACTTATTCTATGTGGAGAGTTATCTATTGGATGTTCTAGGAGAAAATCCAACATAAGGTTACCCAGTCTCAATCTCCAACGTGTCTGAAGAAGACTAAGATAGTCAGAGACATACTTCCAGCATGAGTAAGAGTTACACAGCGCGGCTGGAACCAAATAAGAGGCCAGAGGAATACAGGATAAAAGTGTGATGGGAAAAATTTGCTGCTTCTTGTCGATGCAGTAAAGAATTACAAATCAGCATGTCTATTGTCATGCAAGCCAAGTTCATTGGTGATACATTCTCACAGAAGATAATGGGAGAATGGGCCTTGCCAAGATTGGGGAGGAAGGCATAGGGCACAGGTAAAGGCAAGGCAAGGGCAGCAAAAGGCATCAGGTCCTTTGTCCTGAAGACATATAGTTGTGGAATACGGTGAGGGAGTTACATATGGATTGGTGGGTAAAGGTGGTACCAGCTTCCTCTGGGGGAACATGACTACCTAAATGTAAGTATGTGTGGAGGGTTCTTAGCCCAGATTCTTGCTCCAGACCACATTTGTTCATCTTGTTGGCAGCAGTTCAAGCTGAAGTAGGTACACAGTTATTTATGGGTTCTTTCTGTAAGCACAAGGGGTCCCCTAATAAAACAGATAGTGACCAGAGGCAGGCAATTAACCAAAGTTGTATTATGGGCTTCTTTGGACACTGTTGACACCCTCCTTTTCCCCCTTCCAGGCCTTGGAATAAATACAAAATTTCGAAGGCTTTCTCTCAGATAGTGGAAATGATACATACAGAATTTCAAGGGTTCCCTTCCTCCTGTGCTATTATGGTGTTTCTTGTGATGTTGGAACACACAGCAACCTTATCCGACCAGGCTCAGGACTGCTGAGTTAGTTAGTGAGACATGTCTCCCTCCTTCTCCCTGCCTTGGTTTACTGTATATCCTACCTAACAAAAGAATAAAGTATAAAGAATAAGTCCTTGGGAGGTGTGATGATTCAGAGAATTGTTTTTTTTTAACCCTCACCCAAAGATATGTTTACTGATTTTAGAGAGAGGGGAAGGTGGGAAGGGAGAGAGAGAGGGGGAAAGAAACATCCATCGTTTGTCTCTCCTGCATGCTCTGACTAGACCCACAACCCAGGCCTGTGCTCTGACCTGGAATCAAACCTGAGGGACAAGGCTCCACCAAACTGAGCCACACTGGCCAGGGTGCAATCAGAGAATTCTTGCTAGAGGTTTAAACCACGGCAGAAGAAATAAAAATAATGTGAAATATTTGCTGATTTACTGTGTGCAAAGAGCTAAAGTATGTCATGCATAAAAATGGGAAGATGTGGAGGAAGGAGTTACACCAGTGAAGTCTGAGAAGTAGTACCCTGAGAAAAATATATTTAATACAGAATAGGTTGGTGAGCTAGTTTGGACTAATAACCACAAAAAGGACATCACATAGCATCCTGTTATAAAAATTACTTAGCCTACAGCCTGTTTGATGCAGGAAAAATAAATAACCAAGACAGAAGAAATAATAATAGCATACAATGAGTAAGAGTACCAGATGTATAGCTTCCACCCCTGTACACTAAGATAACCTAATGGCACATGTTAAGGTTTTTCAGCCCACAAAGTGAATGACCACCTCACCATCTCCCCAAAACAAGACAAGGTGATTCCAAGGGGGAAGCAGATGACTAGAAGATGAAAATTAACTGCTTACCTAATCAAGAACCAATCAGTTACTCATGATTGCTTGTAATTTTTGCTCTATAAAACCTTTTATCTATAAGCCATTGAGGAGTTTGAGCTTTTGAGCATGAGCATTTCCCATCTCCTGGATGATACCAATCATAATACAGCCCATCTTTCTCTACTGTGAAGCCTGGTGTCAGCTCTCATTGTAGATTATTTTAGAAATATAAAGAACTCCTGGCCAAGATGGAGGCATAGGTAGTTACACTTCACTTCCTCACACAACCAAAAAAAGGATAACAACCAATTAAAAAAAAAACACCCAGAACTTTGAACTGAAAATTCAATTGAACTGTATAGAAGTTCAACATCCAAGGACTGAAAGAAGAAACATTCATCCAGACAGATACAAGAGGCAGAGACGGGAATCTGAGGCAGAGAGGATGCGTGGCAGGGAGGTGGCTGGCAGACTGGACAGGTGAGGTGGCCACTGGGGCTGGCAGACCAGGCGGTCCCAAATTCACATGTGGATAAGCTGGGAGGAACAACTAAAGAGCAAGACAGACTGCACAACCCACGGTTCCAGTGTGGGAAACTAAGGCCCCAAAACCTCTGGCTATAAAACCTGTGGGGGTTGCAGTGGTGGTGGGAGAAACTTCCAGTCTCACAGGAGAGGTCATTGGAAGAGGGCCTGCAGGATCCTTGAACATACACAAGCCCACCCACCCAGGAATCAGCACCTGAAAGGGCACAATCTCCTTTTGGGAAGTGAGAGAAGTGACTGAAAGTGGGGTAAGAGCCAAGCAAGCGGCATTGTTCCC
The DNA here is from genome assembly GCA_007922815.1 of Macrotus californicus. Taxonomy (NCBI): domain Eukaryota; kingdom Metazoa; phylum Chordata; class Mammalia; order Chiroptera; family Phyllostomidae; genus Macrotus; species Macrotus californicus. Next base: position 41,028 of record VMDR010005859.1, on the reverse strand, counting down.
TCTCTGACTTCTCCCCCACAAACAGCACCACAACACAGCAAAGTGGGTTGCCCCACCCTGGCAAATACCTAAGGCTCCACTCCTTACAACATAACAGGTGCACCGAGACAAAGAAATATGGCCCAAATGAAAGAACAGGTCAAAACTACAGAAAAAGAACTAAGCAATGAAGAGATAGCCAACCAATCAGATGCAGAGTTCAAAACACCGGTAATCAAGATGCTCGCAGAAATGACTGAGTATGGTCACAAAATGAAGGAAAAAGTGAAGGCTATGGAAAGTGAAATGAAGAAAGATATACAGGGAACCAACAGTGAAGGGAAGGAAACCAGAACTCAAATCAACAGTTTGGAACAGAAGGAAGAAAGAAACATTCAACCAGAACAGAATGAAGAAACAAGAATTCTCAAAAATAAGGCACAGCTGAGGAACCTCCAGGACAACTTTAAACATTCCAATATCCGAATCATAGGGGTGCCAGAAGGAGAAGAGGAAGACCAAGAAATTGAAAACTTATTTGAACAAATAATGAAGGAGAACTTCCCTAATCTGGCAAAGGAAATAGACTTCCAGGGGGTCCAGGAAGCTCATAGAGTCCCAAAGAAGTTGGACCCAAGGAGGAACACACCAACGCACATCATAATCACATTACCCAAGATGAGAGATAAAGAGAGAATCTTAAAAGCAGCGAGAGAAAAGGAGACAGTAACCTACAAAGGAGTGCCCATCAGACTGTCAGCTGATTTCTCAAAAGAAACCTTTCAGGCAAGAAGGGGCTGGAGAGAAGTATTCAAAGTCATGAAAGGCAAGGACCTACATCCAAGATTACTCTATCCAGCAAAGCTATCATTTAGAATAGAAGGGCAGATAAAGTGCTTCCCAGATAAGGTCAAGTTCAAGGAGTTCATCATCACCAAGCCCTTATTATATGACATGTTAAAGGGACTTATCTAAGAAAATGAAGATCAAAACTATAAACAGTAAAATGACAACAAACTCACAACTATCAACAACTGAACCTAAAAATACAAAAACAAAAACAAACTAAGCAAACAACTAGAATAGGAACAGAATCACAGAAATGGAGATCACATGGAGGGTTATCAGCAGGGATGGGGAGAAGGGAGGTTAGGGGGAAAAATACAAGGATTAAGAGGCATAATTGGTAGGCACAAAATATACAGGGGGAGGCTAAGAACAGTATAGGAAATGGAGAAGCCAAAGAACTTATATGTACGACCCGTGGACATGAACTAAGAGTGGGGAATACTGGAAGGAGGAGGGGTGAAGGGTGGAGGGGGATAAAGAGGAGAAAAAAATGGGACAATTGTAATAGCATAATCAATAATATATAAAGAAAGAAAGAAATATATAGAAAATACTAAATGAAATACAATGGGAAAAGAGGATCCTTTACAGATTCTTTAAGACTACAAAATTTAGGTCATGTGGATGTAAAGTACAGCATAGAAAATATAGTCAATAATATTGTAACAACTATGTACGGAGCTAGGTGGGTAGTAGAAATACCAGAAGGAACACTCTGTAAAGTATATGATTCTCTAATCACTATGCTATACACCTGTAACCAATACAAATTAATACTGAATGTAAACTGTAATGGAAAAAATAAAATTAAATGACAAAATTTAAAAGAGAATAATAACTTCCAGGATTTAAAAAACAGTCTACAAGATTTAGATCTTATGAGGGAGAGCACTTACCTGTCCACCTAATACAATACTTGAGCTGGAAGTTTTAAGGGACGTTATTCTAGAACCTCCATTTTAGTTGCCTATTCAAGTTACGACCAGTTCACTTCTGAAGGGCTCACTGAGTCATGACTAGCCCAGACCCTGTTGAATCCCTCCCACCCCCAGTGAAGTCAGCCTTCCTGGTTTCCCCTATGCAGAATTAATCACTCAACCCTAAAGAGTACCAGAATATACCACCCCAAAATAGGCTTTTTTGGCATGTGGAGCTAAAGGTTATTGAGAACCCGCAGATTCAGGAAAAGCTCTAAAAACAAGGCGTAAGGTTTCCTTTAGTGAAGGAAATTTACATTTGTAAAGGTGCCTCCAAGTCCTGCGGCAGGAAGGCATCGACTTAAATCTACTTAAGTCCCTACCAAATAACTTCTTTTCACCACTTCCCTGATCAGCTTCACATTACTTGCCTCTACCACCCAGAAGCCCAAACCCTTTTCCTTTGTTTAGCCTAAAATGGTACGTAAGCCCCAATTCTAACCATTCCTTTGGATTGATCACTCACCACTGAGAGCTGCCATGTGTATGTGTGGCGCACCTGTTAATAAACTTCTGTCTCTCTGTTGCTAATCTGTCTTTTGCCAGACTAGTTTAGAGGACTATAGCTGGACAACCCAACACGGGTAAAGGAAAAAGGTTATTTTTCCTCCCCTCCCCTCTATGCACACTTGGAGAAGGCATTCTGCATGCCACAGGAGTGTGACTTCAGCATGTCTGACTCCTTACTTGACTGTATCAGGCCCTGGCAGAGTGCCTGGCCCACACAGGCCTCAGTGTTTCTCCATGTGGGCCAGCGGTGCTGGGGGTTCAGCTTCCATGGTAGTTTTATGGCTGAAAAGGGGGCCACATATAAACCACCTTTGGAATTTCAGAGTAATCCCCTTTTTCCTTTTCCAGATCCCTCAAGGCACACCTACCATACCAAAGCAAAAACCATGAAACCCCTCATTGTTATCTTGTTCCCCACATACCATCTCTATGTGCTGAAAATATAATTGTCAACTATCCTGGGCCCACCAATGTAAAAGAAATGTCTGCATTTTACTTTTTATCCAATCTCAGAGACTTTTCCTGCTTTGCTTTCTCCTTGCCTCCCTCATCACCAATAGATTTCACGTAACCCTGTCTACTCCTTTGATTCTAATGTATAAAATAAGGTGTAAAGCTCCCATTCTCTGGAGCATTTCCTCAATCCATTGAGATTTTGCTTCCTAGCAATTGTCAACACTTCAGCTAAAGTAAACTCATAAAAATTCTCTATAGGTTTGGATGTTTCCTCAACAGTGTAGCAATTTCCTTTCTTGCTTCAGTGGGTCAGGTAAGTGGATGCCATACTTGCCAACTATGCCAAATATCACTTGTTTGGGGCATCACCTCACATGAAGCTCATCCTGATTCCCTTTCAGTTAATGGACCATGAAGTGCAAAGTAACAGAACTCTTTAAAAGCCTGAGTGAATGAACAAGGTGTCCATCCAGAGTGGCCTGAAACTTCACAGGACTATGGGAAGAGCCATAGCTGCAGAAAGGACTAGGTGTGGGACAACAGCTGGCCCTGAAGTGTCCAGAAAGGCTGAACGTCAGTGAAGAGACAAGACTGGCAATCAGACAAGCAGTGTGGCCAAGAAAAGTGAACACTCGCTCCAGAGCAGGCAGACCACGTGATCGCTCATTTTTTCCAAAGGCTGTGACCATATGTCCCATTCCCAGTGCTCTTTTTACAACGTGACTGATGTTTACCCCATCAAAAGGTGGGGGGGGGGTCTATATTTCCTCCCCCCAAATCTGGATGCAGCCTTGTGACAGCCCAGACCACAGGATTCCACATAAGTTGTGCTATGTGACTTCCAAGGCTATGTCAGAGAAAAGAGATGGCTACAACCTAGCTGACTCTCCCTTCATCTCTCTCTCAGGATACTCACTTTTGGAACCCAGTATCATGTCTTGAGGAAACCCAGACCACAAAGGCCACTGGAGGACTCTCAGCTGACGGCTGATACCCACCTTTACACCCTTCAGGTAGTGACTCCAGCTCCCAGCCTTCAAATCTTCCAGCTATCTCCCTGCTGTCCCACCGAGTTCCTGACCCACAGAAACTGTGAGATAATGCTTAATGTTTTGGGTAACAGGCTATGCAGCAATAGGTAACAATACATGCAGTGTGAGTGCCAGCTGTACACATTAGTTGTGTGACCCTGGACAAGAGTCCTCCTCTCCCTGAGCCAGTCTCCTTGCCAGATAACAGGTAAGAAAACACACCTTCCCTACAGGGCTGTCCTGGGCACCAGAGCTAATGACTACAAGATGCCCAACAGTCCTGGTTGCTCCAGCTATCTTGTTTATGTTACCTGCTTACTGGCTTCACCTTCCTCCTTGAGAATGTACCTTCATGAAAGGCCATTCTGGTCACTGCTCTCAGCAACTTTACCAATCAAAACATGTTGACTGAAATGAAAAGATAAAACTAACAGAGCATCAATGTGCTCACAAAATGCCAAGTGACGGGTGGGAAGACAAGAGGCTGTCAGGGTAGGACAGGGCCATGAAACGCTGGCAGGCAGTCTCAAGTCCAGGGCACTCTGAAGTCAGAAAGAGATCTGAAGCCTGAGGGTGACACTGGCAGGGCTGGCGATGCCAAGGGAGAGACAAGCCTGCCGAGTGGTGGTCTCACCACCGAGCAGAGCTCCCCAGCCAAGAAGAGCTTCCGCTAGCCCTGTCACGTGGCATGGTCTCACACTGCTGCCAGCTAAGTATCCAACTTGCCCGTGGCCATAACAGAACCTCTGATCCTTTGTAATACACACTATGCCTAAGTACAAAGAAATTTCAAAGTGATAATTCTGGTCTTTTAGGTCCTACCCAAGGCTGGTATATACAACTCCTGCTGCTTCTAAAGACAGCTAGTTGCTCATTTTCCATGCTGAAGGCTTATCTGCTCCATAGGCTTCTTCCTCTTTGCTTGAGAATGTTCCATGGCGAGAAGAGGGGAACCTCACATTAGGTGCAAATGGTCCAAGGCAGATAATCACAGTGGAAGGCCTGGTCTAAGAGGTAATGACCACTGCTTTCATGGAACTACAGAAACTGACTCTGAAACAGCTTAATGAAATGATACAGCCCACTCAACCCTTGAGCTCTTTTACAAAAACCGCTTAAAAGAATCAGTACCAAAGGGAAAGAGAAAGGTTGAGCTTCAGAAAAACATGTCTCAGGGAGCATCTGAGATCTTGCTCCCTAGCATATGTTTTCATTCTGGCTCAAATAAACTTTATAAAAATCTTCAAAAAAAAGAAAGAAAGAAAGCAAAAGTACTTCTCCGAAAGAACACAAAGGATTATAAAATAAAAGTCCCAGGCAAGTTTGTTTATTTTTTTCCAATAGCCATTCAATACTTTGGGGGGGGACAGCAAATCCTTCCAAGATGCCAAGAGTTCTTAGACAAAGACTTTTAAGTTTGGAAGCACTCAGGGACCAGCTCGTCTACCACCTCCTAGCAATCATCATTTTGTTGTTCTTAGTTCCTAAGACGGAGAGTCCTCACATCTGTTCAGCTACATGCTCCAGGCTCCCAATACATGTCCATCACTGTGAGAGAACTCATTAAACAGATGTGACAGTGGCCAGCATTTACCCAGAATCTCCATTGTGTTGGTGGTGCTGGAAGATAATTATTATCTTCACAAATAAGGACTTAAGAGAATAGAGTACAGAAGTTTTTGCATGTTGTAGAACCTAACACTCTGGTAGTCTGACTCCACACTTTTAACCACTAATGTCATCACTCAGGAATCTCAGCCCTGAGCATGTCCTGCTTTGCCATGCTAAGTCCTTACAGGATCAATAAAATACCTCTTTATACCCCTCTCCTTTCATGCCTTTCCAGTGCTATGAAGCCCTCCAAGTCTTTGTGGTTGGACTGAAGCCCACTCTGTTCCCAGCAAGGGACAGGTGCTAAGTCACACTATTCACTGGTTTATTGACATCCTTTCCCAAAAGACAGCACAGTGTGAAAGGGATACCATCTCCTGCTCCACAGGCCCATCTATCCATGTCAACAGTCAGGGATGCCTTCCTTTGCTCAGAATTCTCACCAACTATCCACTGGAAGCAGCTCCCAAATCTCCCCACAGTCCCTCTCCTTTAGTTGCCCCAGAAAAACACAAAACTCAAGGAAGCAATCTTGGGAGGCGGTGTACAGAAGGGAGAGGTGAGTGTATGAAGCTGCTAAGGAGCCAGTGAGTGAAAAGCTTCAAGGAGGTACCAACTAGATTATTAAGTAGTGACATAAAATCATATGGAGGAATAAGAGAGAAAAGGGTCTGGTTCTCAGAACAATGGAGACCCTGAGAACCTCAGGACTCACAGAGGGTCTGTATTTACAAAAGGTGGAATGGGGCAGTATGTTCTTCCATCTGGGGATAGGGAGCCCTGCTTCTCCCTATCCCTCCCCCTACTGGCTTGTCCTCCCCACACACCCCTCACTTGTAAAGCAAATGGACTCGACTCCCATCACAACTAAGCCGGTCAGGGAGCTCAGGGGGGCCCCTGGGTAGGATCCCAGGCCCTTCTGGGGGTGTCAGAGGTGGGCGCCGTGAGCGGAGCTGCTGCCGAGACTGGAGTTGATGGCGCAGTTCAGAGACTCGCTCCTCTTTCTGGAGGAAAAAAATAATAATTAGGAGATGGGGAGAAGGGGAAGTCATGAAGGGTGGGGGAGGGAAAGGGGAACAACAGAGAAAAATGGAGGTGGGGCTATAGAAGTAGGTGGACAAAAGAAATTAAAATGAGAAATCCAGAAAGAACAAGAAAAGCCAAAAGAATATTAATGAGAATACCACTGAAGGAAAAGATCAGGGAAATAAAGGGACAGAAAATGAAGAAGGGGGCAAAGGTTAGTGCACACTGCTTCCAACAACTCACAGATTTGTGTCAACCCAGTTTGAACATGCCCTGCACTGCACTGCACAGCCTGGGGCCCAGTGGACACCATGGGTACTTGCCCATCCCCTTTCCTGGAGGATATGCTCAACATTAGCTGCCGAAGGCTCACCACTGCCCAGCAGAGCCCTCGCCTCCTGATGAGGCCAACACTGGACCTTACCTGGCATGGAATCCTTAATCCTTGCCCTATCCTTCCTCTTCCCTAGCCTGCTGCACTCATGCCCTGGCAGGTTTCTCTCGTGATGGGGCTTCCTGGACCCCTTCCGCACCCTGCGTCAGCACACCTCAGCGATGATCTTCTCAAGTTCCCGGTTCTCCTTCTCCAACAGCCGGGACTTCTCCTCCTCATGGTTGTTGGTCGATGATCCTGTCTTCATGGTGTCCTGAGCCTCCGACTGCCATTCCCCTCGGGTTATCAGTCGGCGCATCTGGGGAAGAATGTTTGGGGCATGGGAGGGCCAAGCAGGGACTGTGTTAGCAATAGACTGATGGTGGGTTAGAATTGGAAGGAATAAAAATAAGAGGAACAAGCTCGGCCCCAAACAGAGGAACGGGGACAGGGGAGCAGAGTCCTGGGAAGAAGGGATGGGGAGGGTAGAAACACACCCAGGAGCTCACCTTTGGCACAAAGAGCACAACCAGCGTGATGTAAGAGGAGAAGACAATGGCAAGAGAGGCAAAGGCGAAGGCTGCATCCTGCTGACTGGACAGGATCATGGTGACAGGGGCAGTGATGAGGCACAGGACCTAGGGGCAGTATGTTTGGGGAGTCTCAGCTCTGCAGGTCAGACAAGAAGCTTTTCTTTCCCCAGGAGAGAGTCTGTGAGGTCAAGTTCCTGGTGAACTTTCCATTTGAAAAGGATCCCATCATCCTCAACCCTAGCTTAAGAAGAATCACAAATAATCTGTCCTAAAGCAGTTCACAGCTCTTTCCTCAGGGTAGGAGTGCCCATGATGTCTGGACACACACCCAGAGTCCTGAAGTCAATCCCTGAGCATATCTGGCAGTATTTCTCAATTCAGATTCCAGCCTGTGAACCCCAGATAAGTAATTTAACCTCTTTCTTTCTGCCATCTTATCTGGTGTGGACACTAACATCCACTTCACTGGGTAGTTGTGTGAAGATTAAGAAGGTAGAGTCTGTGTGTGTTTTATAAACTGTAAAGTATTTTATAAATCTGAAGCATTAAAAAATTCTTTAAGACTTCCATCCAACTAATCCAAGATCCACTGCCTGACCCTTCCCATGCTACCCCTTCTGGGTTGCTGTAGTTATCCACTTGGGTCAATGCCAGGTGTCTAGGGAGCTCACCGCCACATTGTAGATGGCCATGCCCACAGCCCGGTGGTCATTGATCTTCTCAGTGGATACACTCTTGGTCTCATAAGCAAGAAAGATACCCAGCAGCAGCAGCAGCCCCTTGTACCCATAGAAAATGCCTGCGACAGCGGGAAAAGGTCACGTGGGCAGCATGACCTCCATGCTCCCATCCATTCCCCATCCTCTCTATGCTAGTCACCCACCACGGATCCTTCTCATAGTTCCCCAATGAAAAGGGAGCCTCCTCCTCAATCAAACCCTCTGACCTAGTATACTTCTCCCAGTCCACTGCCCCCAGTGTTCACCCAGTTCACCTCCACCTCACCACTTCCTCCTGGGACTAGGAGCCATGTCACACAAGATGACAGTCAATAACAGCCGTCAGGCAAGCAAGGGCCTGGGCCACATACAGTGTCTCACCCCTTACCTTCAAGGTGGGAAGACAGCTTTTCAGACTGAAGGCAAGTTTACCACTTGTGGTCACATATCAGAGCAATTTTATAAAGGCCAGAAGGGACCTAAACCCATGCCCAAAGAGCCCCTGTCTTACTCTAGGGAGCTGTCTTGATGTAGACAGTGTCAGGTCTGAAGATGAGAGTGAGGTTATTCCCACTGGTCTCTGCCTCTGCTGAACCCAACTATGCCTTATCCCTTCTTTAGATGCTAACCTTCCCCCAGCAAAATACCAACTGTCCCCCACTCTCCAAAAAGATCAGTCCCATGACAGAGAGGGACATTCAAACTGGGTTCACCTCTTCCTCTTTTTCTAAAGATGTTTCTTCCTCCAAACCCACTGTCCTTGCCCCATCCTTCAGCCTGTCCCCCACATCAACACACCAAGCCATGTATTCATCTTCTTGGAGCTGCAATGCTCCAGCTGAGGCAGAATAGACACATCAATATCTTCCTTAGGTTCCTCCTTGGCAAAAGTCTAAGGGAGAAATAAGGCCACAGGAAAGATGGTCATCATCCTCCCCTGTTCCCCCCACTTCTGATCAGTCCCTGACTCCCAACTCAGCCCCCTTTCCTATGAGACCCCCAGAATGAGGCCAAGTTCCACTCTTGGCCAGAAAGCATTCACCTAAACACCTTAGGAATGCTTACTCCCCCTCTTTCCATGATGTGTGGAAAGTGGGCAAATACTTCCCAGACCCCCCACCGCTTTCATTCTTCAGCTGAATCCAGAGGCCTCTGGTGGAACTCCTTCTAAGGAGGAGGAAAAGCTCTGACACGCAGAAGGCAGAAAAGCACTCTCTTGCAGAGGGGCTTTCCTCCTCAGGACCACACGCAGCCCTGAAGGCCATGACTGCTTGGCCTTCTGACCCCAAGTGGTACCTCAATGGTCCGGTGCAAGGGGTCTACAATCTGCCAGATGGTGAGAGTGAGGACGTCCATGCCCACCAGCAGGCCCACTGTGGCGTACAGCTTCCAGGGCTCCAGGGTCTAGGCAAACACGAAGTACAGGCACATCAGGGGAAGTCCACTAAGCCAACAGCCAAGGCACCAAGGACTGAGGGATGGCAAACAGCTCACCTTCCTCCACTCCTTCTTCTCCTCCTTCTTTGTGAAGACCGTGTGGACCCACCAGATCTTGGTAAACATGGAGCCATAGCCCAGACTAAAGCCCAGACCCAGGAGCCAGAGGCGGGCCTAGGAAAGGAGAGGGGCAGAAGCAGAATAGGGCAGCACTGCAGCAGGGGACAGATGACCATGCAGGCAAAAGGCAGCCAGCAGGGATAGAGGGGGAGTGGAAATGCACATAGGAGAGGGTTCCCTACCTTCAACAGATTCCTCCCATCCATCTTCTACTTTGCCACCAGGTGATCTTGCTAAAACCTCCTGGTTTTAATAACCAGTTACTTCTGACCACTCCCCAATGCCTACATGTTGCAGCCTAGAAACCTCAGAATATGGCAGGAGACTGTTCACAGCATGGTCTCACTTGTCTTTCCAGGCTCAGCTCCCAGGTCCTTGCCCGCCCCACATTCTAGCCATGCTGCTCAACTGGCTCTCCCTTGGTTTGCTGTCTTTTGTCTTTGCTAGCCACGTGATGTTCCCAGCTGACAAAATTCCATGCATCCTTCGATATTTAAACAACACCTCTTCTTTAAGGTCTGCCCAACTACTCTGAGCTGCTCTCGTTTGCTCCCACAGCACTTTGCACAGATCCCTATTCAGACACCTGTCACACTGCACTGTAGCAAACTGTCTGCCTCCTCACTGCATTCTGATCTCACTGGAAAGAGACTGCTCCTGATGAGTGGGATGTGCATGTATGTGCAAATGCCCTGTGCAGAGAGGCATGAAGACAAGCACTGAGCAGAGTAAAGGGAAGTAGTAAGGTGGGCAGAGAAAACAGTGTGTGTTTCCTACCAGCAAACCATAGAACCACACAAATATCACTGCTGAAACCAGCATTTCCCCACAGCCACAGAATCTTCCATGTACCAAGAGTCCCATAGGGCCTCTCCCTGTGTAACAGTGGTCCCTTCCCCTCACTGTCCCAGCCGTCAATTCACATTTCTGCTTCTATCCTTCCCAAGCCCAACTAAGGCTCCCACAGGAAACCCAATTCCTATTCTCAGTCCCCACACCAAAGACAAGCCATCACTGTTCCTTTGTCCAGACCCCTTCCTTCATCTTCAATATCCCCTCCTCTTCTTGGCAAAGCATGTCATGGCAACCTGGGAACCAACAAGTGTGCTACAGAATGAAAGTGTCTGGAGGCACAGAAAGATAGGGCAGAGACAGACAGAGACCAGAGCAGTGGCATTAGAAGGAAAGGCAGGAAACTAGGCAGCACAGGAGGTGCTCCTGAGTGGTGGGTCAGCCAGATTCTGCATAGTATCTGTGGCCCCTCACCTGGCAGATGAAGGGAAACTGGTTTCTCCCAATGTGGTAACCATCCAGCCCGAGGGGGAAGACAGCAGCTAATGCCAGCGAGCAGCCCACAGCTGTCAGGTTATTCAGGTTGGGCTGTGAGTTCTGGATATAACTAGGGCAGAGGCAGGAAGGGAGGGAGAGAGAGAAGAAAAGAATCACCCTCTTCTGAAGGGAGGCTCAGCTCTCCAAAAGCCACAGACAAAGGAAGACAGGCCTGGAGCAGGCAGCAGAGCCTTGAGAGAAAGATGACTGGTCGGGGGCTATGCATGGACTTACAGAGGGCTTCCCTTCATACACATTTTATTCATAGCCCTGTGCTGTGTTGCCTGCACAGTTAGCTGCTTTGGAGCAGCGATGGGAGTTCTGTTTGGCTTCCCCGCTTTCATGCTCAGTGATCATTAAGAAAGCAGTAAGACAGTGTAAAAACCTCGATGATATATGGCCTAGGAGTTACACAGGTTTGATTCTCACTCCCTTCAATGATCATTATCTTGGAGAGGCAGACAGGACAAGAAAAACATCAGAAGATACACTTACCGAACATGGGAGTTGTAGATGTTAAAGGACAGACAGACAATAGCTAGGACAATGCCCAGGCTGGAGAGAACGGAGACGGAGATAAAGAGTTTCTGTGACAGGAAGCGGAACGTCTTGATGACCAGGGTCTGGTCAGCAGGGGGGGACCCTCCTATGGCATAGGGGGAAGGGAAGGAAATAAAAGGAAGGGAGATGAAGGAATGAAGGTGGGATAGGGGGAAGGCAGTGGACAGAGCTGCAGGTAGACACTCACTTCTTTGGCTGTGAGGACAGGAGGCCTAAGTGCCCTGAGCAGTGCTGCTGCAGGTGCAAAGCTCTTAGGGGACAATGAGAAATGCGATCGGCAAATGGAGTACATGTCCACACTAGAAGCTGACAAAGGCTAAGATGTGTCACCAAAGTTATAGTCCTTTTTTGTTATTGTTTGTTCTTTGTTTTTCTTGCAGGAAAGGAAAATGGGAATGGAAAGAAGGGTAGAGCTGAGAAAATGATAAGGTTTCTTATAACTCAAATCAAAAGCTGCAAAAAAGCTTAATGATTGTAAAATCATGAAGCTAAAAAGCCTCCAAATATCTAGTCTGCCCTCCTAACTTTAAGGAACACAAGAAATAAAAACTAATCTATGATTTTTAACTTTGACAGGGTAATATTCCCAAAGGTGTTTTTCAGTTATCACTAAGTACTAAGAGGAAGCTCAAATTTGTCGGAGTTTCGAGGGGGGCGGGGGGTGCGGGCGGGGGAGAGTTTTTAATTTGGTTAGCTTGGGAAAAAGTGTAATTTAGGCCATGCAGCATTTATAGCTGTACAGAACACTGCCCTACATTCAAGTTATAAAACATTTCAGAATCCCAGCAGTGGTAGGAGCTACTAGACTCTAAATGAGCAGGTGGATGAAAGGGGTCCCCCATAGCTGTGCCTCCCTCCATTCTTAAGACACCAAGCCTTTATTTTACCAGGAAGACCTTCCTTTTGCCCACCTTTAGTATCTTTCTCATTTCCTATTATTTTATCCCACCAAGCAAAGAATATTGGTTACTTTCCCCTTTTATAATGCACATCTTAGTAGAAGACAATTTCTGTCCTCTCCTATAGTTTAAGCAATGGTTTTCTTCAGAAATAAAGAGGCAACTGAAGCCTGACATATCAAGGCACCAGAACATCTGGGACACCCAAATGGAGTTTCCGTTTCCTGCCCTGCCTCTGACCCCCAGTGACTACTTTTAACAGTGCATGCTACCAACTGTCTATTCTATTTCCAAAGACACCAGTCTCCCCTACCCACGTCTTGGAGATTCTATTCCCTTTCTCTGAACCCCAGCCTCTGGTGGTCCATTCTCTACAGCATTTCAACTTAATGGTACCTACCACCCTACCTTCATTCAAATGCATGGCCCTTTTCTGTAATTGTTCAGAGGGTTTGAAAGGAAATATACATAGGATCTACTTACCAATCCACTTATCTGTTTTGGTCCAGGAAAGATCATCCTTGGTGCTGTCATAGTAGCCAATCTTCTTGTAGCTACCACCTGGGCAGATGACAATAAAAAGGGTGACCACAAGTAGGTGAAGAACAGATCGTGGGCATTCCCAACTTTCCACTTCCCTACTTTGCTTTCTGTGGTTGTATCTGATTTTCTCTTCACCTGAGCCCCTGGAAGATACCTGCAAGGACTTGCAAGGACCTGAGGAGTCACATGGATAAGTAACCTGACTTAAAAGCAGTGTAAGGTGGGTCCCACAAATCAATCTTGTATGTGTAAAGTCGTTCAGTGAAGAAGGTTCCAACATGTGTCTGTCACTCATTCCACTACCCCACACCTTAGCAAGATGTCTCACTTTGATTCTAGTTTTAAAACTTTAAACATCTGTTTATTCTCCCTCGCATGATAGACAAAATCATAGAATCTATTTTCCCAGTGGCTTTCATTTTAATTTTATAAATTTATTTTATGTTGGTTGGCTTGGGTTTTAATTCCTTAAATAAGTTGTACCTGCCCTTAAAGAGCCACAAAGTAATCACTCCTAAGATTTCTGCTCTAAAACTGTCCCAGTTACCCTTTTCCATCAAAAGCCAACTCACATCCCCTTCACCATAGCTCAGGTCCATTCCCTCTTGTCCTGGATACAAAGCGGAATTGAGAGATTGTGGGAGGTAGGAAGAGGAAAGAAACTTTTCACAGGAAGCCAAGAAACAGCTCTCTTGGCTGTGCTATGAGGGTGAATGTGGTGGAGTTGAAAAATTAACTCATAGTTTTTCAAATACATAATTGTGCTACATTATAAGAAAATACAACCTAGAAAAGGCAAACTACACATACTGCAGAAATATTCAGAAGGCTTACTCACAAAGCAAGAAAATTCTATAAATTCTCTTTAAAAATAGCAGGTTTCCTAGAGTCAGCTTTCCTTGAGTCCATGGGTATGCAAGAGACAGGTCATTAACCCCCCCAACCCAAGCTACCAAAAGGAAATTTCTTTAATTAAAATCAAAGCCAGCCCTGGCTGGTGTGACTCAGTGGATTGAGTGGTGGCCTGCAGGCCAGCTCAATTCCCAGGCAGGGCACATACCTGGGTTGCACATCCCTGAGTTGCGGGCCAGGTCCCCAGTAGGGAGCATGCAAAAGGCAGCCACACATTGATATTTCTCTTACTCTTTCACCCTCCCTTCCCCTCTCTCTAAAATTAAATAAACAAAATCTTTTTAAAAAATCAAAGCCAATGGGGACACAGAGGCTGTTTCCAAAGTGCATGCCAATGGAGACACAGGCTGTTTCCAAGTGCATGCCACTTTTCAAGAACACAACCATTGCTGTTCAAAGAAATCCACCCATATGTGAGCTGTTATTACTGTTTATTATTATTATTAAAGCTTGATGAACACAGTTAAAAGAGGAGGGCAGGAGGTGGGGAGGTACCCAAGCTGCCTTGTGATACCATCTGGTATCCTCACCCAGCCCCAGCTGGCCCCCATACCCCCACCCCATGGCCCCCATGCCCCCACCTCATGGTCCTGTGCTCACCCTGGAGTTGTTCAATAAGTGTCCATGCCATCCGAGAGCCACTGGCATCAAACACCACATGGCCCTGAGGGAGAACATGAGGAGGAAGGCAAAGAGGACAAAGGCAAGAGTGAAAGAGAACATCAAAGACTCTTTGAATCCTTAGGTGTTTTTATGTTAATTGAACTTCTGAATGAATTCTATTTATGGCATTTGCCTGCATATAGGACATACCCCAGATACTCATACCCTAGATTTCATAAACACTATTCTTTAGAGAAACTTCACCCATGAGATTGGAATGGGAGAAATCCCCAGGTAGAGGGAGCACCAGGACACTTGGCTTATGGCTGTGTGACCTGAGCAAGTCACCAAATCCCTCTAGATGCTAATTTCCTCACTTTAAAAGGAATAAGGAGATGATCTGTTTCCTCCTTCAAAACCCTATGATTCCTATCTGACTCATAAATGTCTTGACTGAAAAGAAATGAGGGGCAGGAATGAAAGAAATAGAACAGACCACTTTTCCCTTCTAGTCCCTGGTGGGTTTTCAGGTTTGGGGGTCCCTACTTCCTAGGTCTGAGACCGAGTATTACAGGGAGATAACAGAGACAGAGAACACATGATTCCAAGAGAAAGTGTCTCTCTCTCAGTGGGAGAACATAGGTGTGAAGAAGTCCCTGGAACTCACAGAGACACCCTCAAAGGACGAGGAATTCATTGCCCGGTAGATTTGGTCAGTAATGGTCTGGTTGTTGTAGTTGAAGTCCTCCAGGCGCACACCTGAGCGACCATCCCCTCCAGATGTCTTGTTCAGAGCCAGTGCCAAGGCCCAGATAGCATCATAAGCCAGGGGTGCCTCCTGGAAGCCACCTGTCTCCTCAGGGTGTCTTTTTAGTCGCTTGGTCAGTTTCTCCACAAACTCCTGGGATGTCTGAGGAGGAAAGAATTAGAGTGTGATAGGGAATGGGGGGTAGCATATGATTCTGGTCCTGACACTATGATTTGACTTAATAGTTTAAGTTCGCATTGTCATGTTGAGCTCATGTACATTTAAAATCTTTAATTATGAGTATACCCAAGTGTCTGTTTTATATCAAAAGCTAGACTAGACTAGAGCAGAGATTAGTTGGGTCCAGTGGTCTTAGTATGCATAGCTGCTAGCTCAGAACTACAGAATTGTTAATGAATAGACATTTTGCATAATAAATAGCAAAAGATAAAAAGTAGAGATAGAGAAAAGCAAGAGAATGGATATTCCAGTGAGAAGCTGCAACACTGTGCTCTCAGTTCAGACCTTCCCAACAGAACTGACCCAGGACCAAACAGCTCCTGCAGTTCTGAAAGATCTCAGAAAAGGTGGCACCACACCTTCTTCATCTACTTGTCGGCCTGGAAGATTTTTCTTTAATGTGCTGACTTTTCACCATCCTCATGTGCTTTCAGTTCACTGACCCTTACATAGTTTTCAGAAGACTGAGTACTATGGAAATAACCTTAACATTTTTAAAGCCTGTTATTCAATCCCCACCCACAATCCTCGCTCCCAACCCTAAATCTTCTTTTGCCAAGAAAGCTAAATAGAATGACAGCTCCTTTAACTCTGTCACAAAATAGGTTGAGAGACCTGAATTTCTATACTTGGCAGTAATCTTGCTTAGCTAAATGACCACAGGCAAATTGCTTTAAGTTTTTGGAAATGTCTTCCATAATACAGAAAATCACACCTGCCCTTCCTTATATCCCAGAAACCACACACAGAAAGGCTCAGTGGTCACCTCTTGGCAAGGCACAAGTAAAACACAGGCACTACACCCTCTATTTAGATTTGGAAATATATTAACATACACACACTCTATGAAGAAATGAAGAGATGAATGAAGAAAAGATAAAAATATCCATCCCCATGTCCTGCTCACTTTTCTTTCTACTCAACTTTCTAGAGACACAAAGGAGTGGAAAATGCAAAGGACAGGCAGTTGTGGTGCAGTGGAAACAGCCCGGTCTTTGAAAACAGATAGGCCTGTACTTCATTCTCCTTAAGAATAGTATCAGGTTCCATTCCTCTCTTTAGCCTCAGAACCAAGCATTATGCTCAGCTGATAATGGATGTCCACTGGATTAGGGCAGTGAAAATACTCTATATGATACTATAATGATGGACATAAATGTATGTACATGTATATACACAGATATACACACACACATATACATATATATACACACATATGGTCTGTCCACAAGGTATCCAGCCATGTAATATAAAAAATAGAGACATTTATTGAACAAGATACAAGACACATGGTACATATGACAATGACACCTCAGTCCCCTTCAAAGTAGGCATCTTGGAACCTCACACAGTTCTTCCAATTGCCATCAGCTGTCAGGTTATATTTTCCTGAATCTCATCAACAGTCTGAAATCTCTTCTCTTTCAAAGGTTTTAGTTTCGGGAAAAGCTAGAAGTCGTAGGGCACCAAATCTGGGCTCTAGGGATGCTGAGTCACCTGGGCAATTTGATGCTTTGCCAAAATACTCAGTACGAGATACGATGCATGTGCGGGCACATTGTCATGATGAAGCTGTCAATCACTAGCTGCCCATAGCTGTGGCCTTCTGACTTATCCAAATAGTTTCCGTGGAGGAATGCTCAAGCTTGATGTAAATTTTGATGCAGATTCATTGCTCTACTCGCTCAGTCATTTTGAATGTGATGGCCACACAGCACACATGCTCACTCAACAGCATCTACTGCTCCCACTGACGAGTGAAGCTGTCATGGCCGTGCATTCCAGTCCACTCCTCATGGCTACCAGGTTACATTGATGTCTCACAAACCACTCTCATTATATTAACCATGACTGGACTTGTCAGACAGACTATATATATATCAGAATGTATAACTCCAGAGGTCTCCAGCCAAGATGGAGGCATAGGTAGATATGCTTTACTTCCTCACAACCAAAAGAAGGACAACAACCAATTAAAAAACAACAGCAACTAGAACTGCCAGAAAATCGAACTGTAAGGAAGTCCAACAACCAAGAAGTTAAAGAAGAAACATTCATCCAGACTGGTAGAAGAGGAGATGAGAGGCTAGGGCAACGAGGATGCATGAAAAGCAGCGGCTGGCAGACCACGGTAGGCAAGGCAGCAGCTGCTGGACTGGGATATCCCACATTCACATGCAGATAGGCCAGGAGGAACAACTGGGGAGCAAGACAGACTGCACAACCCAGGGTTCCTGTATGGGAAACTAAGGCCCCAAAACCTCTGGCTATAAAACCTGTGGGGGTTGCAGTGGTGGTGGGAGAAACTTCCAGTCTCACAGGAGAGGTCATTGGAAGAGGGCCTGCAGGATCCTCGAACATACACAAGCCCACCCACCCAGGAATCAGCACCTGAAAGGGCACAATCTCCTTTTGGGAAGTGAGGGAAGTGACTGAAAGTGGGGTAAGAGCCAAGCAAGCAGCATTGTTCCCTCTCTGACTTCTCCCCCACAAACAGCACCACAACACAGCAAAGTGGGTTGCCCCACCCTGGCAAATACCTAAGGCTCCACTCCTTACAACATAACAGGTGCACCGAGACAAAGAAATATGGCCCAAATGAAAGAACAGGTCAAAACTACAGAAAAAGAACTAAGCAATGAAGAGATAGCCAACCAATCAGATGCAGAGTTCAAAACACCGGTAATCAAGATGCTCGCAGAAATGACTGAGTATAGTCACAAAATGAAGGAAAAAGTGAAGGCTATGGAAAGTGAAATGAAGAAAGATATACAGGGAACCAACAGTGAAAGGAAGGAAACCAGAACTCAAATCAACAGTTTGGAACAGAAGGAAGAAAGAAACATTCAACCAGAACAGAATGAAGAAACAAGAATTCTCAAAAATAAGGCACAGCTGAGGAACCTCCAGGACAACTTAAAACATTCCAACATCTGAATCACAGAAGCACCAGAAGGAGAAGAGGAACAACAAGAAATTGAAAATTTATTTGAAAAAATAATGAAGGAAAACCTCCCCAATCTGGTGAAGGAAATAGACTTCCAATGGTCCAGGAAGCCCAGAGAGCCCCAAAGAAGTTAGATCCAAGGAAGCACACACCAAGGCACATCATCATGAAGTTACTCAAGATTAAAGATAAAAAGAGAATCTTAAAAGCAGCAAGAGAAAAGGAGACAGTTACCTACAAAGGAGTGCCCATCAGACTGTCAGCTGATTTCTCAAAAGAAACCTTTCAGGCAAGAAGGGGCTGGAGAGAAGTATTCCAAGTCATGAAAGGCAAGGACCTACATCCAAGATTACTCTATCCAGCAAAGCTATCATTTAGAATGGAAGGGCAGATAAAGTGCTTCTCAGATAAGGTCAAGTTAAAGGAGTTCAACATCACCAAGCCCTTATTGTATGAAATGTGAAAGGGACTTAAGAAAATGAAGATCAAAAACATGAACAGTAAAATGACAACAAACACAACTATCAACAACTGAACCTAAAAAAAAAACAAAAGCAAAAACAAACTAAGCAAACAACTAGAATAGGAACAGAATCACAGAAATGGAGATCACATGGAAGGTTATCAACAGGGAAGGGAAGGGCAGAGATTGGGGGAAAAATGTACAGGGAATAAGAAGCATAACTGGTAGGTACAAAATAGACAGGGGGAGGTTAAGAATAGTATAGGAAATGGAGAAGCCAAGGAACTTATATGTACACCCATGGGCATTAACTAAAAGGGGGAACGCTACAGGGAGGGGTGGTACATGGCAGAGGGGTATAAAGGGAAGAAAAACATGAGGCACCTGTAATAGCATAATCAATAAAATATACTTAAAAAATGTGTAACTCTAAGATTGAGCCCTCATGTAAACTATGGTCGACAGTGATGTGTCAATGTAGGTTCATCAGTTGTAACCACTCTGTGGAATGTTGATAATGAGGGAACCTATACATGGATAAGGGCAGGGGGGCATATGGAAAATATCTGCACCTTCCTCTCAATTTTGCTGTGAACTTAAGCTGCTTTAAAAACAATAAAGTATTTTTTAAATGTTCATTGGATGCATAAATACAGGTATCCACCAATTCTAACAAACAGAATTGCAATTCCAATTCTAACTAATTCATTTGCCTGATATTAATCTCAAACAAGTCACTAAACCTTAGTCGTTGGTTATTTGGCTTTAAAATGGGAATAATACTACCTTGAAGTTATTAAAAGATGAAATGACACATATATAAAAGCAAGTTATAAAGCAAGTTACATTTTTGTGAATTCACATCTTCGTGAATTTTTGTCCCTCAGCTTTATCTTCATCACTATTACTGAGCTCTATAATCCAGCTTGGTGTTTCAAGTCCTGTATCTCCAATTATCTCTAAAGCACCTGTAACTATGTGATCAATAATCTCAAATTAAAAATATCTAAGACTAAGCTCAATTTTCCTCACTCCCCAACATTTCCCAGGACATGAGACTGAATCCTCAAAATCACCTGCAGGGGTGTCCAACCTGCAGCCCATTGGCCACATGCAGCTCAGGATGGCCATGAATATGGCCCAACACAAAATTGTAAATTTACTTAAAACATTATAAGATTTTTTTTTTGTGATTACATGTCACAATGTATTTAATGTGTGACCCAAGATGACAATTCTTCTTCCAGTGTGGCCCAGAGACACCAAAAGTCTGGACATCCCTGTGGGCTTACATTCTTTCAAATCACCAAATTCTCTTAATTCCTTTGTTGAAATGTCTCATTAATATCATCCCTCCCCACACAGAATAATAGCTAATATTTATATTGTTCATAGAATGTACCAGGTACTTTTTTAAGGTATATATATCAACTTACTTTATCCTTAAATAATCTAATGAGGTTTATGGCCCATTCTAGAGATAAGGAAACTGAGGCACAGAAAAGTTCAACTTGTCTGAAGTCCTGCTAGTGCACAGCAGGATGCCAATCCAGGCAGCCTGACATCAAAGTCACTACTCTTCCTAACCACCCTACACTGCCTCCATATGCCGAAACATCTCTCCCCTAGAGCATCTACTGAGTAGGCAACAGCTAGGCTGAGGCTTTCTTTTTCTTTCATAATTTTTTAATTTGATTTTTTTTAGAGAGAGGAAAAGGGATGGAGAGAGACAGAAACATGGATTTGTTATTCTACTTATTTATGCATTTATTGGCTGATTCTTATACAGGCCCTGACCAGGGTGCAAACCCACAGTGTTGGTGTATCAGGACAATGCTCTAACCAACTGAGCACCTGGCCAGGGCAGGCTGAGGCTTTCTGAGTAGCCCTTCAGCCACCAAGTCTAATTAATCTGCAGTTCAAAGGAAATGCTACATCAGAAAATCACCTAATAGGGAAGGATCCATCCATTCTGCTGGCTCCAGGTCACTACCACTAACGCATTTGGCTCTGGTGGCACCACTGACCCCCACATAACTAAAGTAACCAAAAACATCTTCCCCTTAGGTTGGCAAATATAGAGCTGTCAATTTTCAAATGGAAATGTTACTAAGCAGCTTAAGGAAAACAGAACAATAAAATTGCATAATCCATAGAAATTAGTGAAGCAACTAAGTGCAAATTTATGACAGTAACTTTTTCCTAGCTCTGTCTGTTTCTATGTGAGAATGAATGCTCAACAGTGATCTAAAATATGTACACTGAGATAGGTTCATTTTTTTTAAGATTTTATTTATCTATTTTTATTTATCTATTTTTAGAGAGAGAGGGAGAGAAGGAGAGAAACATCAATGTGTGGTTGCCTCTCACATACCCCCTACTGAGGACCTGGCCTGCAACCCAGGCCTGTGCCCTGAGTGGGAATCAAACAGGCGACCCTTTGGTTTGCAGGCCTTAAGCCCTTGCGGGTTTTAATTTTATATTGTCCCCAGATCTGATGGGACCTTCATCCAATCAGAATTTACTCATTTTACTGACAATCTTACCCCCACCACCCACCTGCCCCTCTAGCCCAGAGCTATTACCTTTCTCCAGAGCCGCTCTAGCCCACTCTCCCACATCTAACTCCTAAACACTCTTTCTCAAAGCCAGGGTTTCTCAGTCTCTGTACCACTGGCATGTGGAGCAGGAAACTTTCTTGTGGGGGACTGTCTGATACATTGTAGGATATTTTAGAATGATCCCTGGCTTACCCATTAGACAGCAGATGTGACAACCAAAATTGTCCCTAGATAGTGCAACCTCTGGTTGAAAATCACTGCTCTAACCAATAGTCCTCAAAGTGTGGTCTCCAAACCAGAAGCATCAATTTCCCCAGAGAACTTGTCAGAAACGTAACCCTAAACCCAGGCCTACCCCTGAATCAGAGCTTCTAACGGAAAAAGCCCTTTCCCCTTATTAACTAACCTTCCAGGTAACTCTGATGGAAGCTAAACTTTCAGAACTATTCATCTAAATTTAAGGCCACCCCTGCAGAGTAAAGGCAACGCTGCTTCCTTTCTACCTCTATCCAATTCATTCTGCCCAAATGTCCCTTCATACCCCTAACCACATTCTTGCTTCCTGTAAGAAGTTCCTCTAGCTCCCTGATAGGAGGCAGAAGCCAAAACTGGAAAGTCTTGGGCTCACAGCACCAACAAGCCCTTTCAACGTCACTTTCCGAGGTTCTTGAGGATGACTCACCTGTCAAGTGACCTTCCAGAATTTTTCCAGTGTATTTTCAACCAAGATATCTTACACATAGAGTCCCTTAGAATGTCCCAGGACAATATCCATAATCAGAGCCCACATGGTAAATGACTAACCCTTCCATCACAACACATTGCCAGAATAAATTTCCTGAATCTTTCTCTCTTATTCACAAACTGCCAACACTTAAACAGTGTTAGCCAATAAAAGTAAAAACTTTTTAGTCAGACTTCATGGTTTCCCATGAAAGGTGAAGAGGGCAGAGTGGTTTGGACTCAGATTCAATTAGGGTTCAATCCCAACCTGACCACTCAGTAGTTACACGACCTGGGACAGTAAGTAACTTAACCTCTCTGAGTCTCAGCTTCCTAGCCTATAAAATGGAAAAGAAAAATCTACATCAGAGTATTGTTGTGAGGATCACTAAAATTATGTATGCAAGCTCCTCATTTACCACACAAAAGCAAGTATTACTACAACTTTGTTTTAATGAGATATTTGGGGGGCTTTATAACCATTAGCTCACCCTTAGCAATCTGTCCAAAGCATGTATTCCAGATCTGGGGCTGTCCTTGGTATAATAAGCAGACACACAAGTAGCCCTATCCAGCTCATCCAAGATTCTACATTCCTTAAGATGTAGTACCTCTTCCCCTCATACTCTACTTGTGCCCCACACCTGCAAAGGCTGCCTCAGCCTTCCTAAATCAGAGAATGTGTCCTCTAGCTCCAGGTCTAACACTAACCAGCTACCTGGGGCTAAATAATTTCAAAAGTCTCCTTTACATCTAAAATTATAAGAAGATCATTTAAAAACCACCAGGAGCCAAGCTAATTGAGCATCAACCAGAAGTGAATATCAAACACCCTGTCCAGGTATCTCAGTTGTTTAAAGCACCATTCCACTATGCCAAGGTTACAGGTTTGATCACCAGCCAGGGCACATAAATAAGTGAAAAAACGAACTGATGTTCCTTTCTCTTTCTCTCTCTCTCCACCCGCTCTGCCCCCCAGTCTCAAATCAATGTAAAAAAAAATATATTTTTAAAGAATATAAAGCAACTCTAAAAAGCTCTAAAATCACCAAGAAAATAAAATGTACTTCTGCCGTCGAACACTGCTCCTGTAAACGTGTGCTTGTGTATACAGGACCTATCGATAAATTACCATTAATACCTCTCCCTCATGTCATTCTTGCCAACTGCTCTCGTTTTCACGAATAGCCCTTCTACTCATTAAACCACTCTCATCTCCTCTTTCTTCGCCGCCCAAGGAAGTCAGAGCAGAAGTGGAATCCACAGGAAATATAATGCAAAAAGCTCAAAGTGGGCAGAGGACCCTTGCCCCTCTGTACCTCCAAACTCCATACCTGTTCCCCTCCCCTCTGAGGCTCCCTCAGTCCTCCCTACTGCCCAAGTGCCAGCTTCTAAGTTCCCACAATCACCATATTGGAAATGCTGCGGGTATTGGCAGGGTTCAGCATGACAATCTCAGTGGTGATGTGACCCTCTACCGCCTCAGTCATTTCGTCCACTGTGCAGTTGATGGACGGGTCATAGGTCTTGAACCAATTGTCAGCATACCACCCGATGAGGAACCAGACATACTTCTTCCCGAAGAGCCGCTCCTTGTACACCTAAACACAAAGAAGGAAGAGGGCTGAATCTTTGTTTCTTGTTTTTTTTCCTTATCTCACTTGTCACTATTCAGCCTCTGGGGAATCAGAGAAGAGCAGAGAACTGAAAAGAGAAATCTGCAAGTCTTGGTGTGGTGGTAGGAAAGGCTCTACTCCTCCTCTTAAATTCTTCCCTAGCCTCTATTTTCAAGTGGCCTTTCACAGCCAGTAAGGAAAGATGGGATCCACAGGCTCTTCCAGAAATACAAAGTGGTAGGAAAATGAGATCTGTGCCATGTGTGTGAGAAGCCAAGAGATGGAGTCAAAGCCAACAGATGGGGACATCATATTAATCAACACCTCGTATCATTTGCTATCAACTGAAGCAGAGATGCAGCGAGAGATCCCATGAGACACCCAAGGCAAAGAGCCCACCCAGTCCCCCTCCCTCTTCAGATTCCAACTCCACCTCACAAAAAACTTTGCGGGCTTCAGTCTCATAGAAAAGTCCCACGATGATTCGGGCATCCTGGCGCTACAGAATGGAGAGATAAACAGTGCTGAGTGTATCTGGAATGCTGAAGGGGCTAAACCCAGTGCTCTTACAGCTGGGATTTCCTGACCCATAGTGTTTAGTGCACAGTTCTATTCAATAGGTGGTGGATATCAACTGGAAGATGGAGATAAACTTCCTCACGAGATGACTGTCATGGAGGTGTTAGCCACACAGTGGCAATCATACCGTAATCTATAAGTATATCAAATCAACATGTTGTATACCTTAAGCTTACACAATGTTACATGTCAACTACATCTCAATTTAAAAACAAAATAACCAACATTCCCTCACCTGACTCTCCTCTCCAACCCACCACTGTCACCTTGCCATTCCAATCATCCCACCTTAAGGTTTTTGACAGGCACAGCTGGGTCTGAGAAGAAACTCTGGCGGAAAGTGATCTCAATTCCAGCCTCCTTCACTCGTTCCTCTAGATCGTCCAGAGTCTTGAGTGGGAATGAAAAACAGAGAAAACATGGGGTGCACAGTGGGCAAAGACCAGAGATCTTACCTGTGATTGCACAGTCAACAAAAGAACAGCAGCAGCGTGAACCTTCTTCCTTCAACATCCTCTGTCCAGGAGTGCTCAAAGGAAAGCATCTGGAGTCTCAGGATATGGCTCCCCAGTGAAGAGGAGCATGGCGAGCCCTCCTGAGCTTCTATGTCCAAACAAGTCACACCCACTCAACCCCTCTTACCACTGACAGCAAAAATAGGGAAGAAGGAAACAGGAACCAGGAAAAAAGACAGGATCTGGTATAGACAAGATGATATCAATCTCAAGAGGCAAGTGAGCAGACAGACAAAAGGACCACAGAAGAATATCCTGAATCACTAAGAGAAAGTTGGGGGGAAGATTAAAGGGCCACTGAACACAATGGTGAATAGAAGATTCAAATAGAATAAAGAGAGGAAGCCAACTGTCTTCTTCAAGTAGACCGTGTGTTTCCTCTCTACTTCCACCTCAGCATCTCTCCGAGTCAGCTACCTGACCCACGTCCACATACTTGTCTTTTCACCTGTCTCTTCTTTCTCTCCCTCTCCCTTTCCTTTGCTCTCTGTCTCTGTCTCCATCTTTCCCTCCCTCTCTCCTCCCTCTCTGGGCCCGCACCCACTTCCACAGCTCCATCTTGCTATTCCCATTCACACCCACCCACCACCCCCATGACCACCTCTGGAATCTACTACCTGGTTCCTATCACATATTCTCTCCCTTACCGTGTCCTGACTTTGGAGTGAATCTACTTTAATAGACCTGGATCATTTGGGAACTACCTGTCTGGGGAACAGTATCAAAGTGGGGAAAAAGCCCTAAAACCAAAAAATTGAAGAGGATACTGAAAATTAAACTTGTTTGTTCCTCTAGCTATAGAAAGAACATGCACTTAACCCCCTTGGAATATGTTCTCTTGTGATAAAGAATCAAGATCTTCCCCTCAAAATGGATTCCATGTCACATCTCTCTACACTGCAGTTGGAGCGAATGCCCGTTTACCCAGGTCCTCCTCACCGACGTGAAGACTTCGGTGGTCTGCTGGATGGTGGCAATCTTCTTCCAGCCCCACTTTTCAAACAGTTTCACACGGGTAGGATTGTGCAATGTGGCTGATGGATGAGTTCGAAAGAATGTGGGGAAGCGCTGCCGGTTTGACAGGGCTGGTGAGCTGGAGCCATAGGAAAGCTATGAGGGGCAGGAATAGGGCAACAGGGGACATCACACGTGGACTCCACCAAGAGCTGCCAAGAGAGCTTCCAACTTTGCCCCTTCTCTCCAAGTGCCTCTACTTCCACCCCAGGAAAGCAATTCTCAAAGGCCCCCACACCCTCACAATCAAGATGCTCCTTCCCTGATCTGACTTCAGTTCTTTCTGGTGGCTGCACCACAGCCAGGCCACTGTTGCTAGGAGGCCAGTTAGTTCAGGTCTGCAAAGAGCTCTGAATCTTGGAAGCTGTCCTCTTAAATACACCCAAAAGAGAACGGCCTGTCTTCTGACCCCCAAGCCCCACTCACCACAATCAGGTTCCACATTCTGGCAGCCTCAGCCACGAGCGTGGACACAGAGCTGCAGCCGGGCATGAGGATGATCTTGATGGGGTCATTGTAGAGCAGTTCGTACAGGTACTTGGTGGCTTGGCCTGGGTCACACTAATTGGGGAGTAGGGGAAAGGTAGGCTCTCCTAGAGGTCCTCTGATCCCTGCAACTCTCACTCTTTTATTTTTCCCACAAAACCCAGTACTTCCCTCAACTACCCAGCCCTCTGCTGAAACCCTTTTGTCATTATTGCCATGTTCCTCTCCTTCCTGGCATCTGTTCCTATTTTCTCAGTTCCCGGCACCTGTTAAATACCCTCTCTGTCTTCCAGCTGGTGCTAACCCATATCCTTTCCTCCATACCCTTTGGTCAGTATAAATGCATATACCCCTTCCCTCCTTCCAGCTCATCAAGACATCCCTACCACCTTCCCTCCATCACTCCTACTCCTCACCATATATCCATACTCCAAACATCTGTGCATAGAAGAGTCTGCAGGAGTATGAACAAACTCTCCACAAGTCCCCAGGCAGCCTCCACAAAGCCAGTTTAGGAAAATTCCTCTCACCTCTGCAAACTCCCTCCCCCCACCTTCCTGGGCTTTTTTTTCTCCTTCTTCTCCTTAGGGGTTAGTGATAAAGAGAGAACAGGAACAAGTCTACTAGGGGGTCTAGCTCAGCATCCATCCCCTCCTGCTGGGTCCTGACATTTGATGGGTCCATTAGAAAAAGAGACACTTGAGGGTGGGGGAAGAAAAAACAAGGATGAGGGAAGAACCGGGAAGAATAAATAGAATGATGTTCAAGAAACTAGATACTTTCAGGGGTGACTGAAGGAGAGGCATAGAGATGGGAAATGATCAATGCAGAAAGCCAGAAAGGAAAGGAATACTGGGAGGAGGGGGTGTGGGGGAGGAAGAGCCACGGGTCTCCAACTGTGGCCCTCCTGCTGAAAGATGACATTTCAGAAGCTGCTGGAGCCCCAAAGGAAGTGAAGAAGAAATGGAAGCCAGTGGGGAACCAAGGCAGAGGGGACACAAATAGGACAGGGGACTGGGGAAGGTGAAACCAGGAGGGCAAGTTGCAAGGAAATAAAGAAGGCCCCCTAGCATCTGCTCACTTCTCACTGAGCCCTGGCATTTGGGACACTGTGGGAAGTTGGAGAAGGGAGAGTCAGGGAGGCTGGCAGAGTCTGAAGAGCCAACAGGAACCCAGAACTCTGCTGCCCACCCACCCCCACTGCCAAGGGCAGTGCTCAATGGCTGTTTTTTTAAGGTTCCTCATCTCCCCTACTTGGGTACCTTTGTGTATCTTTATGTTCTCAGGTCCCACCTGCCTGACCTCTCACAGCTATGTTACTCCAGATCCTACCCCCAAGGCCCCTCAGTGCCCCTCCTTTTCTTGTCCAAAGAAAAGGTGGTTAGGAACAGTGAGGAAATATAAGAACACATATAAGGTACATACAAATAGGGCAATATATGCTCCCCAATGTCTCTTCCTTGGTGTCTGTATCCCTCCCTACCTTTTCTTTCCCCTTCCACACCCAGTGCATTCCCACAGACTTCCTCTACCACATGATTCTCACCAGGCCATAATACACACCTCCTCTGTTCTACCTCTCCCCTGTCCTTGCAAGGATCCATGTTTGCAGGCAGGAAACAACACATTCCAGTTTGTCTGTCTTTCCATCTCCCCCTTGCTGCCTCTACTATTTTCTCCTCCATCTCCCTTCTCTCAGGTTCCCCATCTGCTCCCCAACACCTCCAGGGACTCACCTGTCATCTTGGATGAGTCTGAGCTCCCTGTGATGCCCATCACAAAGCTTACATCCATCCCTCCCTGTCTCTCCCTATAGTCCCACACCCATAGCCAATTACTTCTCTTGCTCTCCTAAGCTGGAGGGTCCCTTCC
The DNA here is from genome assembly GCA_007922815.1 of Macrotus californicus. Classification (NCBI taxonomy): domain Eukaryota; kingdom Metazoa; phylum Chordata; class Mammalia; order Chiroptera; family Phyllostomidae; genus Macrotus; species Macrotus californicus. The sequence goes on along the minus strand of VMDR010005859.1, from coordinate 12,796 downwards.
ATCAGCTGACCCTCTTTCCTACTCTGCCTCTCCTGCCCTGAAGCCTAATTCTCTTCCTGAGCCTTGTTACTCTTTCCATTAACATCTGGGGTTAGCTACATAGGCACCCATCAGGACAGATTTTTATTGGTAAAAATGCAGATCCTTGGGACTCATCCCTAACCAAGAAATTAGAATCTGTATATTTAACAAAGTCCTGCAGTGATTCTTATGCACATTGAAGTTTGAGAATCACTGTCAAAGTGTCAGAAACCTGAAGTTCCCTCTCCAAGCCCTTGTGCTCTCTTCTCTCCAAGCCCTCTTCCCTTCAATCCTACTTCAGCCCCTTCTCCCTTGCATACCTATTTCTAGATATAGACTACTGTTCTAAAGCATGAATACAAATCCTCAGTTCACCCCAGAAGTAAGATCACCAAATCTTTATCTCTGCACTTTATTTCACTCTCCCCCAATCCCTTAAGTCACTGTGTCACAGGTCAGAGAAGATAAATGTCAGGTCCCAAATTTCCTTCCTCCCTGTGTCACATCCTTCCCCATACTCCCTATTTAGGTAGGAGATAGGAGAGGAAAAAGAAACTTTCAGAACCATCCCCTGCTACACCTAGACTTAAATTTCTTTACCTTCCCCCCTCCCTCTTCCTCACCTCCTTAACCCTACATCCCATTTCCTGTTTCACATTATAGAGGCCACAATACTAAGTTCCTCGGGATGTGTCAGGATCTCTCACTGCTCAGCCTTCCTCCTTGCCCCTCCCTCACTGCCATCCCTTCCCAACCCAGTTCTGCTGCCTGTATTCTGATTCCTCTCCACCCCCACACTATTGTGAGGGCTCCCAGGCGGACCTCTAAATCCAATTCATTTTCCCAGTGTCTCTGCCCATCTCTTGACCATGAATTTGCCTTTCCCAACCCCATAAGCCATATAGTCTCACAGTCCAGGAATCCTCCACAAGATTAGGATTGAGAAGCCATGTGGGGTTCCTTGCTACCTGCTGTTTTTTGTGATAAACTAGAGCTATCAAGTCCCTCAAAATGCTTCTCATTTGGTCCCTATTCCTTCCAGTTCAAAACTGATGCCAAGATTTACCTTGTTACCATGGTAAATGTAAACCCCCTACAGTTCCCCACTTCTGACACTCTCTCCATCCCCCAACCCATCCCAGGGTTAGCTTACTCCCCGGAGGATCAGGCTCAGCTTGTACCCTAAATCCATCACCAGCTTCCCCAAACCCCAGCACTTCCATGGGTCTCTGAGAACAGGAGGGTCTGCCTTACAACACAACTAACCATCTTGAACCCCTAAACCCTCATCTTGAACCTCCATCCCCTATGACTCTCTCCAAGCTTCTGCACTCTCAGCCCTTTTCCTGCTAGTCACACATGGGAGGGGTCTGCCTATAAATCCCAGAAATGACTTAGACTGCAATGGCCTGGCCCCTGCTCCCCAAGCCTCCCCACCCATCCATTCCCATGTCCAGGGCTACCTTGCTGTCGTGGTGGATGAGCTTGAGCTCGTAGTCCGGCAGAATGTCCCTGCGGCTGTTCACGTCCTCCAGCGCCATCTCCACCGCTGGTTGGCAGGCCTGGCCCCCTGGCCAGCCCCCACTCATGGGAAACAGCGCCCCGATGTACACCGCGCGCCGTTCTGAGGAGGGGTGTGGGAGGACCCGCAGGTGAGGCCGAGGGAGATGGGGGGAGTGGGAGGCCCACACCATCGGAGCCACCCCTACCGCTATGACCACCAGGAGGGGCAGTGGCCACCCCACCCGGGTAGAGGCGTCCCCTGGACCCATGGCAGCGAGGGAGAGAGTGGGAGGTAGCTGCTTGGGGAGGAGAAGCTCAGGGGGGACACTTGTCCTGGGGAGGGCTGCTGAAAGGGTGTCGAGGAGGCCTCTCCATCCCTGGTTTTGTGGAGCGGAGGGGACAAGGGCCTCGAAGAAGCAGGGAAGATTGGCTTCCTAAGGCCCCCACGGCTCTAGCTTCTTCCACAGCCACCGCCGGCCAGCCACCACCTCTCCTCGCGACTGACTGCCCACCCGAGGGGAGGAGGAACAGAGAGATGCTGGGATGGAAGGGGCTCTGACGTCACTAGAGACGCGCAGAGGGTAGGGGCAGGAGTTGAGGAGGGAAAAGGGGGGCGGGGATAGAAATGAGCGCAACGAAAGGGAAAGACAGCCTGAGCAGAGCTGAGGGGAAGAGAGGGAGACAGCGACACCCTGTCGAGAGAAATGGACGGGGCATTATGGGAGCAGAAAAGAGTGGGAGGGGCCTGCCAGGAGTGCGAGGTGGGAAGCCGAGGGAGGCTGGAGCATTGAGCTGAGAGGGGCGGATTAGGCCTAGAGGAGTGGGATGCTGGAGGAAAGGGGCTGGGCCAGTGCGTCTCAATGGGGGGAGCAAATAGATGGTGAATGGTGAGGGCTGGGATGAGGAGGGCGGGGTAAACGGATTTGGAAAGAAATAGTTGGGTGGGGAATGGAGTGCAAAGGGGAGTGGTGAGAACAGAAGTAGGAAACAAGGGGCTGGGAAGCTGTTGAAAGGGTGATGAGAGGAGGTACTGAGATTAAAAAAAAAGGATGAAGGGAAGGACCGGGTAAGGGAGGAGCTAAAGGAGGGAGATGAGGCTGGGCCAAGGGTGAGAAAGGTGGGATAGCTGACAGAGTCCTCAGGTGAAATCCTAGAAAGGGGTGGGCGGGCAGGAAGAGGTTCTCAGGAGGGACTGAAGGTACCCCAAAGGGAAAGACAAGGGGAAAGCTCAGGGTATCCCAGCCCCCTGCTGCCCCCTGCTGGGGCTTTGCCGTTTGGCCGAAGCAGAGTCTGGGAGACAGGAGGCCAGAGGGAAAGGCCCAGACAGGGAGATGAGAGGAACCACGGCCTAGCGAAAACCGGGACCAGAGGCAGGAAACAGGGAAAGAACGGCCCGCCCTAAACTAGGGTGGCTGCGGGAAGGTGGGAGAAGGATTCTAGGGGCAGAATCCGGGCCGGTGAAGGGTAAAGAGTGATGGGGCAGGGTATTACAGTGCACGCGATAAGGGTTTCTCAGCTCACCTGAGTGTGGCGTTCGATTCACTGGCAGCAGGAAAGACGGGATCAAAGAAGAGTTACCATTGGTGCCCAGCTTCCCTGGCCTCATCCCCAGACCCCTCCCACACCTGTTCATGCCGAAGACAGGGGAGGGGGGAGATTCTGCTGCCTTTCTGTGGGGAAGGTGCCTGGATAAGAGCGAGGCAGACTGTGGGTCAGGATTTGCTCGTTTTCTTCTTTCATTTTTCATAAGACAGCAGAATTTAAGACAGAAATGTCTACAGCTAAGACATGGGCAGATCCTGGTTTGTAGAGCCTAAATATTATAAAAGTTGGGGGTCTGTCTTTTAGAGAAAACAATTACAAATGCAATTGGTTTTAAGCTACTGCTGTTAAAACATCTTACTTAGGCAATTTTTATTAAATACCTATGACCATGTGAAAACATTATTAGAGCTCTCTACATTATTAGAGCACGAGAAGAGGCCTGTGTAAATGAGGGAATCTAAAGCTTAAATTTCACTCGTTTCATAGTTAACCCACCCCTCAATGGGACTCCTAATTTCCAGAATGGAATGATGAACTACATGCAGAATAATTAACTGAGAATGTGAGTATGTTGAAAGAGTCTACAAGGGAAGAGGAAGCAAAAAGTATGCCTGCATCCCAGGAGAGGAGGCTACAGAGGGTAAATCTGTATGACTAAGAAAGGGGGAAATTTGCCAAACTAGATGGGAGAAAAGGTGACAGTGAATGATGGAGGTCGTCTGGAAGGTAACAAAAGAGGTCTGACTCCACCATCCCTGGGTTGTCCTTAATGCTCTGACAGTTCTGCCTCCCAATTTTAAGCCTTTTTCATTTTATTTTGATAATTTGCAACCCCAGATATTCTTTCCAATCTTACTAACTTTTCTAAGTATGACATGATTTATTTCTAGGTCTGTATAATAATTCAGTTATACAATGAATGGAGAGGGGTCAATTCTAGAAGAGGTTTAGGAATAGAAATTTCTAAGTTTAGAGAAAGGGAGTGAGGATGGGGGAAATTGAAGTATTTAAATCTTAAGAAGGGTGATTGAGGGTGAGATTCATAATAGAAAAGAGAAAATGTGAGGCACAAGAACTATGAGCAGGGAGAAGATATAAAAAGAGAAAAGTAAAGAAAGGAAGCCCCAAGCCAACATAGGTAAAGTGGAAACTGAGGACTGCAGGAGGAAGTTTGATGGATGGAGAAAGGAGCTGGGCTTTCACTTCTGCCTCCCCAAAGCCCCGGTTTTGTATAGCACCCATTCTGTCCATCCATTCCCAGCCCACTCTATGCTCTCATCAGCTGCATGCAGGCAGCTGTTCCCCTCACCCTGGCAGTGGGGCTTGGGGCTGCTCCACTGGCCCTGACTACAGACACTCTGGGAGCCGCCCACCAGATGGAAGTCAGGGTCACACCGAAAATCCACCCGGGCTCCGTCCAGGGCTGGGAGATCCCCACCCGTCAGGAACACCTTCCCATTTTCCAGCATCAAATAAGACTTGGAGCAGATTCGGACTGTGGAGAGACAGGAAAAGAGAGAGAGAGGCAGGTTGGAGAAGGCTCCTTCCCCTTAGAGAGCAGGAGGCTCAGCTTTGGGTTCAGACCCACAAGATCCACAAGATCCTACAGTGCAGGAAGTCCAGTGTAAAAACGATTGGCCTCTCAGCCTCCAGTCCTCCCTTAGCCCTGGAAGCATCCACACATTCCCACAGGAAAAAAAAGGAAAAAACATTGCCATGTAGGGACCCAAGATGGAGCTATAAGCACATAAAATGGGACCTCTTCAGTCAGTGGGTGGTTATCTGGCTTTGTGTGTGTGGGGGGGGTGGGGGGGGTGACTTTAGATGCACGGTCAGATTTGCCTTTCTTATTCTAGTTGGCTTGTATTAATGTTAAACTGGATTGTATTTCTTAGGTATACGGTCTCTGCATTGGAAACAGAAATCATCTTAGAATGTTTTTACATAATCTGCCACTAATAATCCTCGAAGAAAATAACTCACAAGATGAATAATCAGGTTATTTTATCAATGGTCAATGGCCTAATGAAGGAAGGATGAAATTAAATGTGCAGGCTGCTAACTTTACTGGCTCACACTGAAGTCCCTCTTAAGTAAATGTATTTGTGAATTTAGTTACACTGGATGTGAAGTGCTGACTTGCAAAAAATAATGTTAAGTCTGAGGCAGGAAGAGAAATGGTCTTGAAGAAGGGAGGGACTTTGGGAGGCTACTCACCACAGCGGCTGGGTGTGTCCATATCTGTCCAGGAGCCATTTGCCAGGCACTTTCGGACTTTGGGCCCCACCACCTCGCGCTCTCCGCGGCACACATACTCAATCTCATAGTCCACAGGCAGGAAGTTGATAGCCTTCACCTGGTCACGAGTCAGGCCCCTGTACCTGATGCCCCCTTCCCAGGGCGGGTGTATGATCTGGCAACCTGAGGGGTGGGTCAAGAAGGAGTAAAGAAAGGAGAGGTGGGGAAAAGGAAAAGGCAGAGTCACTGGGTGCAAATACAGGAGACCCTAGGGTGTGGTCAATGGACAGGTGGAGGACAGAGGGGATGGGATGCTTAGAGGGTCGGAGTGGAGATGGGTGCGGAATGAAACTCTGCTCAGAGCTAATGTTCTGCTCAGAGAACTCTGGGCAGACAGTAATGAGCCGGGAGTTAAGTCTAATGAAAGCCCACAAGTTGGGAGGAAAGGGTGCTGAATGAGGGGTAAGGAGAAAAGTAATTGAGAAACCGTAGGGGCGTGAGAAAGGCTCAAAGAGGACATCTGAGTTGAATTAGGATGAGATGAGACAGGGGTCTTTCAAGGCCACCTGGGAGAAACGTAGAACTAAGAAAAGGGCAGAACTGGAGTCGTAATGTGGGGCCAGAAAATGGGCGTAGTTGAGAAGATAACGCAGGGTCACAGAAAGGTAGCCTAGTACTGATGTGAGGTGTAGACGAGCAGTCAGGAGTAGTCCAGTGGGCTAAGCAGACCGGGTTGCCTGGCTGACGGGATAGGAATGAGGACCAGGAACGGTGGAGCGATGCCAGAAGTCGCGGGAGAAGGGAGCACCTTCAGAGGTGGCGTTGGGGGTCTGCGCCCCGCCCGCGGCCGGGAGGCTGAGGAAGAGCGGCGCCAGCAGCAGCAGCAGCAACATCTGAGTGAGAGGCGGCCGTGAGGATCGCATCGAGCCCCGCCGGCACCACCCGGACCCGGAGGTGGCCCGGCCTCTGCCGAAGCTCCTAGGTTCCGACCGGACTCAGCCCGGGTGGGAGAAGGGAGCCCCGCGAGGGAGGCGGGGGCGGAGCCCGGGCGGGTGAGGGGAGAGGAGGAGAGAAAGCCTGTCCACACCCTCCTCCGGACTCCCTCGGCCCCCCACCCTCCCGGGACTCCACCCCTCACAACCTCTTCTCCCCCGTGCCCCGCGGCTCTGCAGCCCGGCCAACCCGGCTCCCCGACTGCCGCCCCGCCGCCCTTGCTCTCCCCCAGCCTCTGGTCCCCGGCTCGGCCCTCCCCGCGTCGCTCCCAGCCCTGCTCGGGGGCCCCGGCTCCTACCTCGGCGATCCGGCCCAGCTCCCCGCCTGTCCACGGCCTCAAGACTCCAGGCCCGGCCGCCGCTCCCCGCTCTCCCCCTCCTCAGCCCTCCACCTACTCCCTCCTCCCGACCCTCCTACTAGAATCCGGGCTTCGGCCCAGCCAGGGTCTCGGCCTCCTCTCTAGCCTTCCCCGACCCCACCCCCGTCTATCCTTCCCCGGGGCGGCGACGGAGGCCGTGGAAGCCGGGAGCGAAGGAGGCGGTGCCGGGGACCCGGAAAGCTCCCGGGCGGAGGGACAAGGAGGGTGCGGTAGAAAACCGGGCGGGGGGAAGAGCAGGGAAACAGTGGGGAGAGAGAGCGGGGGAGGGGAACCCGGCGGGGAGGGAGGGCCCCTCCCACATCCCAAGCCCGGGGAGCCGCCCAGGACCCCGGCCCCGCCCTGGGCCGCACACAGCGCGGGGGGCGGTGGTTAGCTCAGTGGGAACACGGGTGCACGTGCGCTCTCCACCCGGACCCTCGGCTGAGGCCGCTGGACGCTGTGATGGGGGCGAGAAAAGCCGAGCCCAAGGCGCAGGAGCTGGCGTTGAGACAGGGAATCTAGGATGCAGGTGGAGAAAAACGGTTGCACAAAAAGAAGGCAGCTCTGGATCTGGGTGAGAGGAGAGAAGCATACAGAGGCGAGGAGGAGGAGAAGACAGATGGGAGAGGAAGGAGAAGCCAGAGTCAGACAGCGGAGAGGAGGGCAGGAGAGGGAGTGAAGGCCCCGAGCCTTCTAAACGTGACAGAAGTTGGGTGGGGACAAAGAGAGCCGGGAGACCAGGGTGGCTCCACGGGTTCAGCAGCATTTCTACTTGCCTGCTCCGGGAAGGGAATGCGGAGAGAGGACTGGAAGCAAAAGATGGGGAGAGGACTATTAAGGGAGAAATTGAGATAGTAGGAGGTTAATAAAAGGGGGAGGGCACAGACAAACGGCCTCCAAGAAGTGGACAGGAGCCTGCATTATCTTCTGCAGTCCAACAGGGCCTGGCAATCAATATTTATTCACTGAGGAAGAACTGGAAGCTCTAGAGGCAGAATGGGGGGAGTGCAGGCCCTTTTGACAGTTCTAGAGACTCTTGGCTAGGTCTGGTGGTGGAAGGGGTGTGTGTGTATGTGTGTCTGCTTCTGTGGCTGTTGTTTATGTGATTGACTTTGGGAGAGGAGACAGGGAGCTTCTTCTGGAGGGAGAACCCATTTCTTTCTGGCTGGTCCTGGGAAAGAGGTGGGAAAAAGCCAAATACTGATTAGAACTGAGGTTCTCAATCTTCAACCGTTTTTATAACAAATATTTTGTAATGACTCCTTTATTATGCTGATTTGAAATTCATAGATACTATGGCCTACCTACATACATAGACCTTTAAAAGAACCAACATCCTTCCCTGTCTAATGAAAAGTAATTTGTAATAAAATAACATACACAATATTATTACGTGCAAGTGTAGAGGCCTGACTAAATTAGAAGCTGGGATAAGCATGCAGCCGCTGGTACTTATCCATAGGGCCACAGGGATGGAGCTGCTGTACATGGGCTACTGCAGGTGAGACTACTTCCAGCATGCGGCTGTCACTGAAGTAACTTAAAATGTTGGACAGCTCTCCTAGCAAAGTCAGTCTTCCCTTTTGTGAATTTACACAAAACTATAATTGCATTCCCAGAAAGTTCATTGTATATTAAAATGGGTTTTTTTTAACTATTAAACTTTAGACTCAGATAATTAAGCACAGGTTTCACCTACATGAAATATCCTAGGGGACATTTGAGAATCTGGATGAGGGACAGTTCTTCATTATGCAGGCTAGTTTGAAGACTATCTTATACTCCTGCCCTACCCATGAATGCCAATTGTGCCTTACTCCATCATCGTAATTACAAAAAGAAAGCCCACACATTTTCAAAATGTTTCCAAGGGACTGGTTGAGAACCAGCCAACTAGAAAAATGGGCAGAAAAGGAGTAGAGCTGGGCAGGATTTCTAACCACTCAAAATGACAGCCACCTCTCCTCTGAGTGGTCTGACCTCCTAGCAGGGCAGAATCAAAATATGTGGGTTTCAACTAAAACATAATTATTGACATGAAGAAAATGCCATATGGATAAGTTCTTTAGACAACTGTGGAAAGACATTTCCTGCCTCTGTGCCCCATCTACAGGCTAGTTCAGCTGCCTAGCCAGTGGGACACCCTCCCTCTGTGCTCCTATATGGTCCTGGCATATGGTCTTATATGGCTGAGTATTCAGAGGACACCCTTCCCGGACACAGAAGGTCTGGGGAGTATCTGAGTGGGTGTTTTCCAGGTAACCTACAAACAAGCTCCCAAAGTCTTTCATTCTGGCAACTTTTCTCTGGCTTCCCTGAAGTCCTGTCTAAAATGAGGGTATGGAAGAATGGAATCCCCCCTGGAAAAGAGGAGTCTGTGATTTTAGGAAATTGAAAATTATCTCGGTGATATTCATTACCACATTGTTGGTGCTAAGCCAGAAAGGGAAACAATCTTAAGGTCCAAATCACAGGTACCTGATTCAGTAAGTTGGAATATATCCATTCAAAGGAATAGTTATGAAAACATGTTTAAAAGAGTATCTTCCAATGATACTAACATTGAAAACATGAGAATTTGAGGGGAAAAAAGGATTCAAAATTCATACAACTATGGCATATATATGTTAAAAAGCTGGAAGAAAATACATCAAAATGTCAGCAGAATTGCCTCTGTGGCCCTACATGGAAAACATGCCTATATTACAGTGGGTGAAATGGGCCCTGCCCCTGTCCAAGGACTGTAACGCCCATTCTCATGCAGCAGGGGGAAAGCCTAGAGCAGATGGGAAGCAAGCTCTGCTTCAGCAGCTAGAGTCAGCAAGCATCCCCAGAGTTTTAACCTTCCTTCCCTGTCTTTCTGAGTCGTCATCCTGAAGTTCTATGAGCTAACATGACTAACATACACCTTCAGATGTTTTCAGTATTTATTATACTTAGATCAGCACAGAAGTACAAGACCTTATTGGTGCATCATTTACAAAAAACTAACATTATCTCTCTTAATGCTTTCAACTATTTCTGTGTGTTAATATCTCCATGATGAAAAAAATGCAGCATAGGAAGTTTAAATTAATTGTCCGAGGCCATACAATCAATAAGTAGAACTGGGTCTCAAACCCAGGTCTCAGGGCCCCTTCCCTCTCATTCACAATGCTCCAGCAATGCTGGCCATATTGCATTCTTTTAACTTGCTCAAATACTTTCAAATCTGGGACCAAGTATGCCCAGCTCTCTTTGCCTGGAAGTGTCCCCTTTGACCTCCCCACCCCATCTCATCTTTACCTCCTTAACAGCTTAAGTGTCACCTCAGGGAAGCCTTCCCTGAAATTCCTCAGACTAACCTAGACCCCACACCTTACCCTGCTGGTCATTCTCATAGCACATTGTATTCATCATTCAAAGCACTTATCTCAGGGGTAATTAAAATAACTATGGAATCATTTATTTAATATCTACCTTCCTGACCAGAACTTAAGCTCCACAAAGACAGGGCCCCTGAGTACGGTGCTCATTGCATCTCCACACAAGAACTGCACAGTGCCTATTGCCTTGTTAGAGGCTAATAAAAGATCAACAAAAATATCTTCTGACTCAAAGATCACTTGTTACTGCACTGTATATAACTTCTTTGGTGGTCTCTGTTGTTTGTCAAAGACCTAGATATTGGTGAAATAAGATGCTTTCTTCCATGGGCTCATGACACACTCTCCACACATGTAAGTCCTTACACCCTATGAATTACAGGATGATAATAATAGCATTTGTTTTATTATAATCATTTTGGGGCATTGTGCTTTACTTAAAGTATCTCTTTTACTCCTTATAACATTCTCTGACAGATATTTTTATTTCCATTTTGTAAATGGGGAAACTGAAACAATGAATTTAATAATTTGCCCAGTGTCTCACATGCAATAAACCAAGGTGAGAACATTTATTTATCTGACCCCAAAGCACCTGCTGAGCCTGATGGCCAGCTGTTGGAAGCATCCTCCAAGCCCCTATGGGTCTGTCTCCCTGGAGTCCTCTGAGTAACAGCATTGCTGTTGTGGATAAAACCACAAGGGTAATCACTACATGAGTAAGATTCCTGTTGGAAGCAGATGACCCTGATGGAAAGCAGGGGGCCCCGGGAGTACTTCTCCAGTGTTCATCAGTATGTTCCACTTTAACAATATCTATACCCACTGGTCTTATTTGCAGGTTCTGTTATATTGCTGTCTATGATGCTGATATGCCCAGAACCCTTTCCTTATGGCAAGCCTTTCATGATTGTTTCTGGTATTGCATTTGTCATCATTTGTGAACTGATGGCCATTTTTGAAAGATCCTAGGAGTCAGAGAAATTCATCATTACTCAACTAGAAGGATTATCAGAGCATATAAATAACCAGGATCAAATTGAGGCTTTAGCAATGACAACAGACACCAACTCAGTATGATCTTTTAGAAAACTTGGACATCCTTGGGCCTTTGGGCATTTTTAAAGTCCCTTGACATCTTTAAATAAAAATATAAATTCTGGCTTTAAAAAGAAAGTAGCCTTTACTATTAGCAAACTGAAGCTTCCTCTCCAGCCTTAGGCATAGCAAGACCTCTGTTTATCTCCTACCTCCAATGAGTCCTCTAATGGCATTACAGGTAAAATTTCCAGTGTGTGCACAAGTTCTCACCCACATGATAGCACTAATGGTGGCTCAAGTCAGAGAGCAAGATGTTAGCAGGAAGGTCAAAGTTTAAGATGGCTACAGAATAGCTGCAAGCTCCATCTACTTGCTCCCAGGCCTGGTCCTGCAGCTAAACTACAGAGCAATCAACTTGATAAACCAGTTGAGTGTGTGTGAGAGCATATGTGAGTGAGCGTGTGTGAGTGTGCAAGTGTCTGTCCCTCTGTGCGGGTGCTGGGCTCCCCTGGTGGAGCCACTGCCACCACCGCTGCCCAGCCTGGCACTTGTGGCTGTGCAGGTTTGGAGTGTGTGCCATTTTGTGAAATTTACAAAATCCTTCTTGGGGAGAATCGGCTGGAGCAGGCTAGCAAGCCTCTTTGCCTGCCCTCTCCATCACACGCTCTGTGCAGGCCCAGTCTTGCACCCTGCTGCCAGGAGCCTGGGTCCAGAGCCTATTTTCCAGGAAGGGAGCTGTCACGTCTGTGGCCCAGGGAGCCGCTGGAACCATGAGCTGGACAGAGTCTAGCTGAGGAGGCTGTGGATCGGCTGAGGAGCTGGGAGTGGCGGGGGTAGAGAGAGGCCGCCAAAGAGGAGCTGGCTGTGGAGGCTATAGCAGGAGTGCAGCAGCAGGAACCTGAGGCTGAGACACTGGAGGAAATGGCCCCTCCTTTGTCTCATGTTATGATTTTGCTGCTGGACTCTTCCCTCTCTTCCACCAGCCCATCATGATGATATGAGACTTGAAAGAAGACCATGCATAGAGGATATAGTCTATTGATATGAGAGAGAGGTGTTGGTGTGAGAGACATCAATCTATTGCCTACTGTATGTGCCCTGACTAGGGATCCCACCCACACCTAAAAGCCCTCTCAAGGCAGAAGCAGATCCTGCAGTGACTAGGGATGTTCACTGACATACCCCTGACCGAGGGCTGATTTTTATCTTGGCAGAGCAGCTTGGCCCATCCTGGAAGCAGCCAACCCTGGAAGAATTAGTGACAAACTGTGGGTTGCTTGTAACTTCCAAAAGGCTGCCGAGGGCCAGACATGGACAGCACCTGACATTGGCTCACACCAGGCTCAGATATCAGAATGGCATCCAAAGAGAGAAATCAGCAGGCAAGCACCAAACTCAGCTGAGACCAGTCCACTTGATTCTTTTTGCTTTTCTTTTTGATTTTTTTAAGTATATTTTATTTTTTAATATATTTTATTGATTATGTTATTACAGTCTACCCTCCCTCCCCCCCTCTACCCTACAAACCACTTCCCCCCCACACACACCCTCTTTAGTTCATGTCCATGGGTTATATGTATAAGTTCTTTGGCTTCTACATTTCCTATACTATTCTTAACCTCCCTCTGTCTATCTTCTACCTACCATTTATGCTTCTTATTCCCTGTACCTTTTCCCCCTCACCCCCACTCACTCCCCTGATGAGAACCCTCCATTTGATCTCTATTTCTGT
>VMDR010005858.1:0-48748 GCA_007922815.1 Macrotus californicus | reverse complement strand
AGTGGGAAGGGGGAAGGGAGAAATAGGGGGAAAGGTACAGGGGAGAAGAAGCATAAATAGCAGGCATAAAATAGACGGGGAGAGATAAAAATGGTATAGGAAACAGAGGACTCAAAGAACTTACACGTACAACCCATGGACATGAACTAAGGGGGGGAATGCTGGAGGGTTGGGGGGCAGGGTGGAGGGGCGAAAAACTGGAAAAACTATAATAGCATAATCAATAAAAAATACTTAAAGAAAAAGAAATGTCTACCTAATTCTGTTTAATGTATAATTTTTGCTCTCTACCTTGTCTAAGCTTCTCAAGCTTATGGGTTAGAATTTAATGTTTAGTGCTTTACATAAAAATTAGAAAACTTATCCCACAAAATTGGAAACTTAATCTGTGTCTGTGTTGAAAAATATATTTTTGGAGCAATATTTTGGCAAAGTAATACTGTCTGCTTTCTTCTAGGGCAACAGTTCTTAATGTAGTCACCAGACTGACAGAATCAGCATCTCCTGGGGACTTGTTAAGAGTATAGATTCTTAGTCCCCACAACATATGCCAGACCTACTGAATAAGAAGCTGAAGGTGTGGGCCAGAATCTGGGCTTTAACAAGCCCTTAGTATACATGGTCCTCATGCATACTAAAGTCTGGAAACAATTCTCCCAGCGAAAATTCTGGATCTTCCAGAAAATAAGCGTAATTTAACTAGGACTCAGAGTTACCACTTGATAGGAGAAGGTTGATAATCTAATTTGCTAGTCGGTGAAAGGCATCCGATTCCCGGTCAAGTCCTGGAAGGGTCGTAGACCAGCTTCCTTGCACCATAAGCAGAGAGCACATGCCGTGACAAGCTGCTGTGTTGGATAATCCAAGCACACACAGGCCGATCTCATTTGTTCTGTTCCCTTTGGTTTCCCAGGTGTCCCCTCCAACTGATATATTGACTGACAGAAGGGACATGGGAGTTATGGGATGACGGCATGGATGTAGACAGTTTGTAAACAGGATAAAGCAGGTAAAAGGCTGTTTTCCTGATGGCCTTTTTCTAATCGGTGGCTTCATCCTTTAAGCCGTGTAGTTGTTTTATGGTTGGCAGGTGGCAAGAAGAAATTGATGGTCCTTGAGAGACGCAGCTTTAGTGGCTGCCATGGCACAAGCAATGCTCTGACCAACCCCATCTGTGTAATTGATGAGGGCTATTGGTCATGGTAGAAAAGGTAAGAGGTGTTGAGAATGGGAATATACTGGAGAGGAAAAATAATGCATTGGCCAAGTAAAATCCTGCAGAGGACCCTGCAGAGGATGGTATTAGAATGAGGAACTGTGGGACAGAGCTGACGTACACATTAAGGTGGCATAGGTTCTCAACAAAGCATTGCACTTTTCTGACATCAGAGTTAAATTCCCTGACGCCTTCACTAGGTGTCCTGAGGTCTGCAGACTCTGGGTCAGACCTCAGACACCCTGTTCAAAGAGGTTATTAACAAAGGGCTTGACATCTATCCTGCTTACTTTGAACACAGGTGTCAGAGCATCAAAGCGGTCACACAGGCAACTTAACTTTGGTTTTAGCAGGAGGTGCCTTAGCTGATTCCCCACCTCATCAGGGCAGCTGCCCACACACAGATGGGACTTCAGTGAGGGTAAAACCCAAGGTGGACAGGGCTTCTAACTTAGTCATTGTTAGTTTTGCACTGCAGTTTGGCTGGATATGGAGGTCTGGTCCATACATACCATGTTCTGCAGTACATCACTGTACCTAAATTACAAAGTAAATCTCAAACGTACAGGCCAAGGAGGAAGGAAGGTATGTTCCTTCGTCAAGGATTCAGGGATGGTTTGAAGTCACTTAGTACCATATGGCTGATTGCTTTCCTTCAGTTCTCATATCAATAACCATCCAACCAGATGGTGGACAAAATAAGTAAATGACACCAGTGACAAGGTAGCCGAAGTATAAGAAATCTGCGTGTTTCTGTCTCTGATGGGATGCAGGATGGGTAGGTAAAAGGGGGGAGAGTGTTTCTAGGAGTGGCTAAGGCAGACTTACAAGACGTCCTAAGTCCTGATTAAATATGGAGGCAACAAGTGAGTGTGAGAGCTTTCCTAGGATGGTGGTTTGGCCAACGCTCTGGATTTTAAAATAGAATTTATTGGGTGAAGTTTAGGCAAGAGTCCTCTTTAGGGTGTGAGGTTGTGAACCATTGCTCTTGTGAACTTTTACCTCGTCAGTGAGCTCTCTCCCTCTCTTTGGGTCGTAGAGTTGGAGTGGGCTCCTGGAGGGCAGGCGGGGCGACCCAGCTAGTTTGTGTAGATCTGTCCTGCTTTTACCAATGGAAGTCCCATGTCCAGGGAAACCCTCGTCGGGATGTTCAAAGTCCCAGTTCTTGATCTTGTAACAAAAGATGAAAAGAAAAGCACGAAAAGCTTTATGACAGCCCCCCGACAGGAGCTGACAGGAGCAGTTTTTACTGTCAGATGGATTTGGTGCAGATTATCCGTCTTTCATAGTCGCCGTTTTCCCCCCTGGTTGGAAGAAAAGCAGCAGGAATTTTCTTAAGTGATTATAAAGAATCTTGAGGTTATTTGTCTGATCTGTTTGTGCTCCACTAATTTTTGGATAATTATCTTTAATATAAAACTAATGGGTACACTTTCCTTATGTCATATATTAATTCTTTTCTATTCAAAGCCAGCTTATCACAGCCGAACACTTACCAGCTATGTTCAGGCCCTTTCCTCCAGGGAATCTGCCACATAGCCATCTATAGCCCCTCTCTCTTTTATTGACACACAGAACGGTTATCACTGGCATTTTGTGCCTCAGAGGGTACAAGAGGACAATGTCTAGATTCGGCCCATCTCTCCATTGCTGCAGTGCCCCGTGTCCATTCATTTCATGGACCAGGTCCATGTCCAATTCAGGCGAGTATGTGGGTCTATCTGCTGTTGATTCCAATCACCTTCCAAACTGGGAAGGGCGATCTTCTGATGGGCATCAGCATGTCCTAATTTCATGCACCTTTCAAATTTCTGTAGGGCCATAGCCCATATGTGCACACCTTTAGTAGGCCAAGTTTCCATTGCCCTCCTGCCCCAACATGTCGTGAGGACATTGGCTACTGCCTGTGAGTCAGTAAAAACCCAAATATAGGGGTTTTAACCACTGCTCAATTGTTCTGTCACAACTAGAAAAACACCCTACAATTCAGCACACTGGGCCAATTTGTTCTTACCTTCTTCGATCAGTCTTGCAATCCACTGGCCTTAATGCAGTTCTCCAAAGGCAATAATGTCCATTCATCATGGAACTGCCATCCATAAACCAAGCAGCTTTTTGTTGTTCAATCAAGAGCTGTTCATAAGATGCTATCCACGTGGCAGTTGGTTCTGGCAGCTCCTTGGATGCTCCGAAGTTGGTTCTGGGGGAAAATGGGTGCCCTGCTAGCGGATGCACTGGCGCCTCCTTGCATTCGCCCAGCAGCATGCTCCCGCATGAACCATTTCCATTTTACTATGAAACTCTTCTGAGCACAGCCTTCCTCATTGGAATATTTCTCCAACATCACCCAGGACATTATGGCTACCTCAGGTTTCATGATAATTTAATGTCCTTCAGTCACTGACGCAGTCACAGTTAATGCCCAATAACAGTTTAATAATGGTCTCTCAAATGGTGTGTTCTGGTGGCAGCTTCTGGGAATTTTCTGGTCCAAAATTCCCACAGTCATTGCTGGGAGGTATGCGTGGGCTTTTGCCCAAAACGCCATCTGCACAGGTTCTGGTGGCAGACCTTCCAAAGTCCTATCTGAGAGGTGATCCTGCTTTTGTTCCGGTCCCCACTCAAATATCGCGTTCTTTGGTGTCGTCTTTTAGTATTCCCACGTGTGGAATATGCAGTCCCCCCAGGCTAAATAAATCAACCACACACAGGGCTTCTTGTTTGGTCCCAGAGGTGTGTAGTGACAGCAGTTTATTTTTAGCCTGTGGAATATCCCGGTTAGTTCCTGCCCAGGCTATTCCTCAGAATTCTGCTGTTTGGGCAGGCCCTGGGACATTTGCTGGGTTTTTTTAATCAGCCCCAGTTGGGCGTGTTTGTCACTATTGTGTCCAAATCAATCTTACCCTGCCTTTTCGGTTTTCAGTATTATCATAGTGTCATCAATACAGTGTATTATTGCACCGGAGACCTGCATCTAGTCCAAATCCCTTCTGACCACATTTTGATGGTAAGCCGGTGAGCTCAGAGAACCCTGTTGCAGCACAACAAAAGTAAATCAGGATCCTTTCCACATGAAGGCTGACGATGATTGGCTCTCTTCCAAGATCCAGATAGAGAAGAAAACATTTGCAAGGTCATTGAGCACCAGCCTCCCTCAGCCTGCTGTGCTTTCTGTTCGGTTGAAGCCATGTCCAGAATGGCTGAGACTATGGGTGGTACTTTATTTAAGCCTCAGGAGTCTACTGTTTGTCTCCACAAGCCACTCACCTTCCTCACAGGCCACACAAGGCTATTGTCCAGCAAATTCATTGGCCCAGCACTCAGCTTCTAGCATGTCATTAATTAAGCTGGTCGTCTCTTTTTGTCCACCAGGTTTCTTACGCTGCTCTAAGTTCGGCAGTCTGGGCTCAGGCAGTTGTACTGGTTTCCAGTTAGCACATCCTATTGAAACAGGCCTGGGAGAAGACTTACATGACTTCTGTACTGCAGTCTCAGGGAGGGGAAGCTTTCCCTAGTCAAACACAGTATCCGTCCCAAGAATACATGTAAGTAAAGGAGATGCCACCACCTGACACAAAATCTGTCCAAACGCCCCAGTTTCCATCCAAACGCTCACCTCAGTCCCATCAACTGTTTCATGTCCACACCCTCCTATTTAACCTTCGCCCTCTTGAGGCTCCAGCAACAGGTTTTGTAATCACTGCGCAATGGGATCCTACCTCAAGGCTTCTCAGAAAAGTTTCTTCTCCTCCGCCAAGCCAGGTGCACATGGCCTTGGGTCCCCGGCTGAAGGTGCTGCCAGAGACCCTGGCTTCCACATCCATATCTACCTTGATTCACCTGCCTAACCATCACCCCAGGGGATTTCTGGTCAGATTCCTCATCACAGTCTTCACCTTCTGGCTTTTAAATTCCTCCAAACTAGGGTAAACTGAGTGGACTTGTTTGGGGCCTTCTAATGTTGGAGGACCACTGGAGGGTTCCAGCAGCCCACCCAGTCTCTGGCAGTGCTGTATCAACACCTTTGTTTCCACTCCATCAATGTCTGCTTTATCCATCCCAATCTTCAATAACCATCTGAAAACTTCTACTCTGCAGGGTGGAATCCCTGGACTGTCTCTGTGTCTCCCCCCATTTTCTTAATTACTTGAATAGTTTTGGTATCAGTAAGGCCAATATGGGGAAGCTGAGATAACAAATCTGATAAGGTTTATCAATCTATCGTTCGATTCGGTAGCCATAAAATCACATGGGGTGCCCATGGAACAGGGGCCCCCTTAATCACAGCATCTACCATAACCTGGGTAAAGGGCATACCTGGTGGTGCGTACCCATCCCAGTCATCATAAAGCCAGTCCCACACGGCCTACTTACAGCGCATGTCGGCCGCTTTATCAGGTATATCCACTTGGTATTCACAGGGGACAGCTCCCCTTCTCAGGGTAAATAGACCATACGGTGGCTTGTATGAGTCTGACAGGCTGGCTGTTACCTCAGAAGTAACCTTCTGTGTATCTGGATCATGTACAGCCACCTGTGATTGTCCAATAGTGACCTGCGGATTCTGCACCAACCCAAATGTGCTCTTCCCTTCTGCAGCCTTCAAGACCAAATGCATGGCTCTCAGACCGGTTCCTCTAACCATCGGTTTTAGTAAAGGTTCTTCAGGAAGCTGGTGATACTGATCCGTACAATGAGCCAGTTTCTTCGTACCATACCCCCAAGTTTCAGCTGTTTCTTGGTCTTGCCCTCCAGCCTCCGTTAACTACCTTCTTGGTGACCAAAAGTCTCAGAGGTACTTTCTGTGGTTTAGAGACAGACTAATGGCTAAAGCTCAGATCAACCCAAATCTAAGGTTAGTTCAGCATCAGAGCTCGACCCAGCATTGTATTTTACTTTTAGTTTGTCTCTTATAGATAACAATAACCAGGGAATCATATATTTAGCATGCTTCCTATTTTTCATTTCCTTATATAGCCATTGAGCCAAATCTTGGTAGTCAGCTCTACTCCCATTTTTAAGTTCCATCAGTAACTTTTACCTTTAGTAACTGATCACAGCGCACCTGCAGTTTCATAATGTGAGTGACTGGTTGGTCTCCCAGGGATCAAATGTCCCACCTGAGAAAGGGTATGTGGCAGAAGAGCTGCAATGGATGAAAGCTACAAGAACTGTCAAGAAGAAGGAAGTTTTAGGACATAAAACCCCCACTGGCTTTATGTCTTAAAACTGGCGGAGACCAGCCTGATCCAACATGGCAACTCATCACACCTAACAGAAACCCCTAGCCTCACTGTATGCTCGTTCTAATACATCAGGATGTTCTACGTCTAATTTACACTGTAATACATCAGGTGCAAAATGACGTACATACCCTGAGCTGCCACAGTCAGAAACAGAAAGCCCATGTAAGGACACAAAATGGCCAACAGAGCTCCTCTGAGAAATCTCCACCCCTTTCCTGGGAAGATCCTGAATATTCCGTCCCCTCACTGAATGCCCTACCCCCCAGTAAAATGAACCTCAAAAAAGGAAGCCAGTTCCACTGAAGGGGAGCTGCTCTATCTGTGGAGTGTCTAGCCCACTCTGTGACTCCCTGCTCCACTAATAAACTCACTTCCACTTTAAACTCTCTTCTGGCTAGTGTTTGAATTCTTGCCTGTGTGATGTCAAGAACCCACAGTGGGTCATGGACTTTGAGACCCTGGACCTGTGGAATGCCTTCATCCTTTCTCTCCAAAAACCACATGTTTCCGTGAGCCAGGTCCTTTCAAGCAAATTCCACTTCACTGACACCAACTGAATCGGTGTTCTGAGACCCACATCCCAGTGGGGGGAAGGGCTCTGCCCACGCCAGCAAACAATTCTGGAACACCAGCACAGTGCCCCAGAGTTCAACTAAATTCTGACACTCGCTACCCAAAGACAGCATCGGATTCCACAGGCTAAGGGGTCAGTCTGACAAGTGTTCACAAAAGAGTGTCCAAATCTGTAGAAAATCTTTTATAAGAGTTTATCTGAGCCAAGCTTTTGAGAACACGATCAGAAGCAAGATCTCAACGGACTGAGGAAGTGCTCCATAGTTTCGTAGTTCCTTTTATGCATTTAGAATCAAAGGAGAAAATGTGAGGAAGGTACATGAAACCCGTTGGTGATAGATTGAGGAGGTGGGAGAAAGCAATGCAGGGGAATCTCTAGGACTGCATAAAAAATAAAATGACAAAACATAGCTATTTTGCATTGGTGGCTACAGGATAGTTAACAGTGAACATTTACAACACATAGAGATGGGATGTGGGGAACAAGGTAACAATGAGGGGTTCTGTGGTCTACTGCTCTGAGGCCTATGGTTGTGCCTCCAAAGGATTTAGAAAAGAAAATTACTCCGACCTTTCAGAGCTATGTTATCCTAGAAGTGCAAAAACAATGGACTGGGCTCACTTACGGTAAAGACAGACCTTCATTGTGGGCCTGGAACCCGACTACCCACCATGACCTGTCCAGTTAGGAATTTGTGATCAGCCCATCCTGTGTGGTTTCTTCCAGTCACTGAGCTTGTCAGGCCTGCTTTGTGCCCTCCCTGAGCTTGTCAGGTTTACTTTATAGCCCCTTTTCCATTCACGTTCCTTAAGGCAGGAGTCAGCCAACTCTTTCCATAAAAGGCCACACAGCAAACACGTTCGGGCTTCTAGGCCGTGGATCCTCCATCACAGCCTCGTCTCTCAGCTGCTGTGGCGAGAAAGGAGCCGTAAGGTGAGGTGGCCTGTGTCCCAGCAAGACTTTGTTTCTGGGCACCCAAATTTGAATTTCATATACTTTTTACATGTCAGAAAATATTCTCCTTCTTTTGATTTTTCTAACCATTAAAAAGTTTAAAAGACATTGTCACTGAACTGTACACTTTAAAATGGTTAGTGGGCCATTTTATGTTATGTGAATCTCAATTTTTTAAAAAAAATTTGTTTAGGTCATTTTGGCTTGTATGTCCTACAAAAACCCAGGGCAGGCCAGACTTGGGCCACGGGCTGCTCCTTGTCAACCCCTGCCTGAAAGATTCCAGCATTATCTTAGATACACGTATGTGCAGCTTATGTGGATATCCATCACTAAAATAAAATGCATTATTTTATTTAAGGTCCACTAAATACACTTTGTGAGATGATATTTTTTAAAGATGGGGAAACCCAGGTGCACATACACTTACTAAGCTCCCCGAGATTGCATCCCAATGACAGTAGCAGGGTTTGAATCCCAGGCCTTTCCGTGTACTTGTCCTACATGAAAATTACAAAAGCTAACACAGAGTGAGCATTCAACACATGCCAGACCGCTCTAATAGCCCTAGACCGGTGCTTCCCAAGCAGAGGCACACCCGCCGCCCAACCTCCCCCTCCCCCACAGAGGCACTGCTGGCCAAGGATGCAAACGTCCTGCAACGTAGGGGACAGCCCCCGAAAGAAAACACTCCAGCCTAAAGTGTCGACTGTAGCAAGAACAGAAATCCTGCTCTAGATATGTTATCTCATTTAATCTTCACGACCATTCTAAGAGGTAATTATCAGTATTTTTTCCCATTTAACACACGAGGAAACTGACGTTTGGAGGAATTGAACAATACAGCCAATAGCAACAAGCCAGAAAACTGGATTCAAACCCAGGCAAACCCGGCCACTACCTCAGGGCCTGCTCAGTGGCAGATACTCAGCAAGTGAATGAGTGAAGAAATGAAGAAATACACACACCGGTGACACCAGAACCGCCTCTGCCGTTATTATCACTGGAGCTATCAGTCCTCACTCTCTCCCCCACCCCCATATATCACCAACTTCACATAATATTGGAGAGAACTATTTTTAAATGTTATCACACACATTCCTTCTCCTTAAACATTGAGCTGAATAATTAAACTCAAACATTGACTTAGTGCTTCTAAACTCACAGAGGACTTTCTGTTTGTATTATCTTGTCTTCTCAAGAACACGGTAGCAGGCGTTCTACTATTATTACCCACCTCACCCCGTCTGGTAAATGTGAACCTGGGGCTCAGGGGGATGGTGACTGGCTAAAGGTCACAAGGCCAGTAAGTGGTGGGACTGGGGCTTGCTCACAGCTCATCTGTGTTTCTCTGTCTCCACCTAGGCCTGCTGCTGTGTCCCATCAGTGAACCCCCCCTTGAGAGGTCAGGGTTTTCTCTGCCTGTGGGTTGCCTGTCATTCACCATATGCAGTGTCCAGTGAACTGCAAAGCCATGTAGAGTTGTTATGTTACGTCCCCAAATGGCTGCAGGTGCCATGTTCTCCATGCACATGCACTTCCTGTGTATGATGTCTCAGTTTCTTCTTCCCTCGTTGTCTTGTAGTCAGCATGCCCATCTTTAGCACCTCCCTCAAATACTCGCCTTATATTAATTAGACGGGGCTTTCCAGAGAAACAGAACCGAGAGGATATAATATATAGAAACAGAGTTATTCCCAGGAATAGGCTCACACGATTATGGAGGCTAGACAGTCCCACAATCTGCTGTGTACAAGCCTGAAGCCCAGGAGAGCTGCTGGTGTAGTGCGGTCTCAGCCTGAAGGTCTGAGAGCCAGAGGGTCTGATAGTAGGAATCCAGCCCAGGAGCACGGGCAGACCAATGTCCCAGCTCAGCAGACAGCCGAGAAGCAGAAGGTCGAGTTCCCCCTTCCTCCTCCTCCACACATTGCATGATAACACCCACACTGGGTTCGCAGATTCAGATGCTAATGTCTTCTGGAAAATGCCCTCATAGACACACCTGGAAACATGTTAATCTGGGCTGGTCAAGTTTACATTTAATATTAACCATCCCTTTTAATTTGATACTTCTAATCTTCTTCAAGTTAGAAAGCCAACTGTTTGGACTCATCAAAAGCATACCTTATGTAAGAATTAGCAGCTCTGAGTGAAGGCCTGGCAGGCAGTCTTTTGAGTAAGAGCAGGAGTTCTCCCGGCCTGGTTTGAGGCTAGCTGTCATAGAGCTGATCGTGCAGGATGAAGCCTGCAAATACTGTAACCCACCAGCTGGGTCAGGAGGTCAATGCCATCAGTGATGGAGCTCAGTAGAGCTGCCTGGGTTGGCCACCAGGACTCAGGCAAGTAAACAATTCGCACCCCTGGTTTCTACAATTGACAGAATTAGGTTCAGAGGCAGGAAATGTTCAGGACAGCTGTCAAGTCTGGGTCAAACAGCCACTGGTGGCTATGGGAACAGGGCCCCTGCTCAGTTGTTGCTTCAGAAGGACCTGCCACCTTCCACATGACAGCACCCCGGTCTGCCTAGATTTAAAGAGATGTCTTTCTACCTGATGGACTCCCTTCCTTCCCATCTGTGTGCCTCTGGTGGAGGCACGGGTGTCCGTAATGTGGGCCAGCCCACAGTTCAGGCCAGGAGGCCCAGGGCTCAGGTTGGATGACTGTGCTACTGACTGTAACTACAGATTAGTTTAATGTAATCACATGGAGGCTTAATACCATCCTGGGACATTCAGTCAATGCCAGTTATTATTAGTGCTGCTTTTTACTATTTCACTATTTACTCTTCCATAGACAACCGTCTATTAAATCTAGATCAATAACTCCATAGCCTTTTAAGAGCTTCTTGGTGGAAGGTATCTTCCATTTTGTTTTTCTCAGCCATGTTGCGAATAGGTGGAGTGTCTGGATAAGTGACCTTGTAAGCCAGGTATGAACAATAAAATATAGTAAGGCACCAGTGGAACCGAGCAGACTGGGGCCCATCCACATGGTGCCTTGGTGAATGACCAAACAATTAATGCTGGAAGGAACAGGTCTTCATTTACAGCATCCCAACCTTGGGAGCTCAGAGCACTTTGCCCCAAGCCCTCCTTCCCCATGAGACTCAGCATTTCCCTTGTTTCCCAAGAGGCTATCAGCCAAAATCAAACCCAGTGGTTCTCCATGCTCTTATCTTAAGCCAGCCATGCAAACAGTTCTCCAGTCTATCTGGAAGGTACCAAAGTCTCCATCCTCACACAGCAGCTCTCTCTCTTTCAGCATCTGAGGTACATTGTCATCACCTCCATGTGATAGTCCAGGAAAGCATGTGCTGTGGTACACTGGATCATGGCAAAGTCCAGGAGAGGCACAAGTCTCAAGAGTGCAGAAAAAGACTGGATCTGTGAGGCAACAGGTCAGCATCTTGCAAGGAAGGGTCCTTAATGGATCTGGAGTCTGAGAGAGGGGCCACAATCAAAGCAACCTCCCTGCTTTCTAACTAGCCCATGGTGGAATGGCTCCCACAGGCCCCGTGGCTCCTATCTCACTACCACAGCATGGCTCTTCTACACCCCTCCGTCAAGGCTCTACTCCCTTCAAAGCTGCATGGCCCAATCTCCTCATGGCTGCCCCACCACCACTTAAATCCTGACCTGGAACCTTCTACACGACCTCATCTCTGACTCCTCCAAAAATGAGTGGCACTTGCCAGTTCTCCTGTATTGCTTATATTCTCTCCGCTATTCAGTCCAGGCAAGAGTGCTCAGTGTTCCAGGGGGAGCTGCCTCCCCTGGCTTTATCATGAGTCAGGATACACCCTTAAAGTCACACCCACCTTGCCCAGAGGGTGCAGCACAACTACTAACACAGGCACTAAGCTAGGTACCAGGTTGCTATAGATATGCAAAGTGGCTTTATCCCGTCATCCACTCTCCCCTACCTCCAACCAAGGTTTGGGAGGGTTTTCTCCTATTTTCCCTGGGACAGCCCTTGCCCTGTACCCCGTTACACCAGCATTGCATAATTCCTGTGCACCAAGCAGCTCTTTCTACGGGTTAATTCATTTCACCATCTCAGGACTAAGAGACAGATGCTATTACTATCCTCATTTACAGATGAGGAAAAGTTCACTCAGTGAGGTGTGCAGTCAGGATCACACTTGCTCTTTCATTTTCCTGGACACCCTCCTTTTATCCTACAGCCTCTCCTCCTTATCCCCTACTCACAGTTGAAACCTCACTAAGATTTCGAGGCCAATTTGTGACAGCAATCCCTTCCCAAGTGACCTTTTCTGACCTTCCTGACTTGACAGGTTCCCTTCCTCTTGTAAATGCACTGGAACTTTCTTCCTTCCTCTGCCTTGTGCCTCAAACCTGACTCTGCCTTGTAGAGTGGTGATCTGTGACCTTGTCTGTATTCCACGGTAGATCATGTCAAAGCACAGGTGTGACATCAACCAAAGTGTACTGAAATAAGTTGTTGGATCTTGATTAGTATTTTCAAAAAATATATAATAGAATGGAATAGAATAGAATAGAATAGATCAAATGGAATAGAAGCATGATGGAATAAAAGAAAAAAGTGTGCCCCATGTAGTAAGAGCAAGTATTATTTGATGAGATTTTTGTATCAGTAGGGGGGGTATGTGTGTGTGTGTGTGTGTACAGGTGCACGTACTGGGTTGCAACATAAAAACTAGTTCTGCTGGGGAGTTATCATTCAATGGGTATACAGTTGCAGCTTTGCCAGAGGAAGAGTTCTGGAGAGCTATTTATTACACAACAAAGTGAAGTGCAATAGTCCCCCTGCCTTATTTGCAGATTTTTGTCTATGGTTTCAGATACCCATGGTCAACTATATTCCAAACATATTAAAACAGAAACTCTAGAAATAAAGAATTCATAACTTTTATTTTTTTAAGATTTTATATATTTATTTTTAGAGAATGGAGAATGGAAGGAGAAAGAGAGGGAGGAAAATGTCCTTACGAGAGAGAAACATCCATTGGTTGCCTCTCGTGTGCACCCCAACTAGGAACAGAACCAGCAACCAGGCATGTTCCCTGAACAGGAATTGAACCAATAAGCTTTCTCTTTGTGGGATGACACCAAGCCGACTGAGCCATACAGGGCAGGGCAAGAATTCATAACTTTAAATTGCACACAGTTCTAAGTAGCATGATGAAATGTCCTGACATCCCGTTCC
The DNA here is from genome assembly GCA_007922815.1 of Macrotus californicus. Lineage (NCBI taxonomy): Eukaryota > Metazoa > Chordata > Mammalia > Chiroptera > Phyllostomidae > Macrotus > Macrotus californicus. The sequence goes on along the minus strand of VMDR010005858.1, from coordinate 35,571 downwards.
ATCCTGTCTTGGACATGAATTATCCCTTTGTCTGGTGTATCATGCTGTATATGCTACATGCTCCTTAGTTACTAGGTAGCCACCTTAGTTATTGGATGGGCTGTCATGGCATCTCAGTGCTTGCATTCAAATCAGCCTTATGTTACTTAAAAGCAATCCCAAAGTGCAAGAGTAGCAATTCAGATGTGCCAAGGAGAAGCCATAGGATGCACCTCTGTGGAGGAAACAGTACAGAATGTGATAGTGTGTGTGTATGGTTCGGTACTATCCACAGTTTCAGGCTTCTACTGGGGGTGTTGGAATTATTGCCCAAGGTAACCCAGGACAACTGTACTTAAGGTTACTAAACTGTACCCTTAAAAATGGTGAAGACAGCAAATTCTGCATGTCAATTTTTCCAAAATTAAATAGAAGTTTTTTTACAAAGGTATTTCTCACTGTGAATCAGGGCCAAAACATTTGAGAAACACTGTGCTACCGACTGAAAGCATCTCAGGGCCCGGATCACGTGTGATGCATCCTTCTGTGCTCAGCAGCGCTCAGCTGGCTGTGCAGCAGCAGCTCCTCATTAAGTGTCCCGCGAACTGAATACAGTGAACCCTCTTTTAATGCCATCACCAGGTTCTTGGAAACTGTGGCTTTGAACAAGGTGAAATATCACAAACCCACTTAACCATAGGCTAATCGATATAAACAAGTTAAGTTTCTACAGCATATTTCTGCTCACCAAAACACCACTGAACCTCTAAATAAAGACCCAAATGTCTTCTAATATTAAACATGGAAATAAACATAAGTTCTACATGCATTTTAAGAAAGATTAATATACGCAAACAAAATAATTAATGTATAACTTGTTTATTTCAGTTCAGGATCACAGGTGGCCAAAGTCTGTCCCAGTAGCTCAGGGCACAAGGCAGGAACCCACCCTGGACAGGGATCCTTAAAGGGAGAGAACACTTGGGTCACACATGCTTTTTGGATCCAAGGGGAGTGAATTTGGTATTCTCATTTCTCAGAGCTGTGAAAAATTCTGTTTCGCTTCTGATATGAAGAATCCTTTACCTTTTCTTTTTTTTTTTTACTTGTTTCTCTTTTAAAGAGAAAGACGTTTGTTGTTTAAAAAGCTACCACTTTCTAAATCAGAGGAAAAATAATTTTCCAGCTATTTTCTCTTAGGGACAAATTTACTCCCTGTTCATATTTTATTGTTTCACTCTTTCTTTCATGTATTAATTGAGGAAGACTCCTATAAGCTGCCCTTCTGTTAGGCCTGCTAAGTGCTGGGAGCCATGGATGACAGACCAGGTTCTCACACAGGAATTGCCAACAATCTGTTCGGTAGGGGCCAAATAAAAGCACACACTCCAAAGAAGCAGCCCTGGCTGAGGGCAGCCCCCCATAAGCAAAAGCAAGTCTCCCTTGCAGCCCCTCTCTCCAAGGAGGGAAGGAGCGTGAATCAGAAACTCAGCTCCCTAGGGAACTTCTGATCTGCCCACCTGCAGGAATGTGGTCCTGCCCCCTGCCCAGGGCTGGAGGAGCCCCAAGCCCAGTCCTTTAAAGAAAGTGACATTTTAGGAGTCTTAAAAGGTGAAGTAGATATTTCTCTGGTAAAGAGGCAAACAAGGGTGGCTCAGTCAAAGGCACCAGCAAATACAAGGAACAGAGACTTGGAAAAGTGTAAGCATTAAGAAACTTCTTGAGGTACCCAGGTGGGACGCAGGTAGAAGTGATGGGGAAAAGAGACTGAGCAGGAGAGCTAAGTTGGATCCAGGCTTGAGAAGCTAAGGAATCCCTTCGGCTCTCAAGAAGTTCCTATGTATTTGCAGTAAGTTAATTTTCCCCTGTTTGGATAATATTAAGTATTCAGCTGCAAGAGAGGGGTTGGGGAAATCTTTCAACAGGCTAAAAGAAACCTACACCTTGACAATTCACTCTGCTATCTGATGAGCACTAAATTAATTTCCATATTAACGCATTATGTGGAGATAAGACAGAGAAACACGAATTATAAAAGACACATCAGGCTCTTATTAAATTTCCAAGGAATACAGTGCGTGCATTAGTCTGAAGCCCGGAAATCTAATGCAAAAGAGATTTGCAGGGAGCGGCTGTACAGAGATGGATTACCCAGAGAAATAGATTTGGCTCTGGAGCTGATGTTTTCTTTTCTACTGTGAATAGAACAAGATAAGGCACATTTCTTACAAAATGGGACCGTTTCTGGCTCCCTTTCCCCCGATTCCCAGCCTCACCCCAAGTGCTGCCAGGCACAGAGAGTGGCTCTCAGCACAAAGCTCCTGGGCCTCTCAGGCAGGCCAGGCTATGCTTGCAGATGAATTGTGCAAATCCATGAGACAGTGCCCGTCCCCGATCCTCTTAGGCTTGGTCTGTGCTCTGCCAATCCAACTTTGGATGACGAATTGATGAATTTCCCCCGTGGAAGGTACTGAGGCACCTTTGCCACTGGGCCTAACCCTAACGCATTTTAAACCTTCCCCCTTTTAGCCAACCACCAAGGCGAAAAGATCGACGTGAAAAAATTCCCTGGAGAGGCCAGGGGATGAGTGCCAGTGTCTTTGAAAGGCTGAAGGCACTGGGAGTAGAAGAGTTGTTAGAAACACTAACACGGATTCAGGCGCCCTTGGCTGCGGCTGATGCCGGCTGTGGCAACCTCAGGACAGCGTGTGGACTGCCTGGTCCTCTTTATCCGCCTGTGGAGAGTCTAGAGGCACATAGCATGTGAGCTGTTCTGTGTTGGGAAGAACAAAGGCAAGGACAAGGATTTGATCTGCTTTGACCTTGCTGTGTAACCTTGAGCAAGTCATTGAACCCTTCATTTTCCTCCCCTGCTCAATGAAGAGATTGAGTTGCATGATCTCTAATATCCTCATGAATGTTAATATCCTATTATTTCTATTATTCTATCAATTAACAGAGCCTCATGCTTTCAAATTATGATGGATACTGATGAGCCTCAGATGATGCTTCAGTGAAGACCCAGCAATTGGAAGAACTGCCTCAGGCTGCAGGGAGTGTCTTGCCAGGTTCCCCGCCCATCCTGCGGCAGCCCACACTGGCAGATGCTGAGTGAAATGTCGAGGGGCGTTCTAGCTCCAGAGCTATTCATGCAGTCAAGGTTTTTACCAGATCTCAGCTTCTCCTCTGCCCAATTGTGTTTCGGCCCCTTTCTTCTAAGATACTGCTCCCACAACTCTTCCTTAACAAGCAGTCTGCATGCTAACCCCCTTCTCAGAGTCAGCTCCCCAGGGAACCCACCAGCCATGCCCATTTCCACAAATTCATACCCTTCAAACTTCTGACTGTAGCCTCACCCAGCCCCTCTTCCTCATTTTTCAAAGGAGAAGAAAAGGGCTTAGAGGATGACTTACCAAGTGCACTCTGTTGGCAGAACTAGGGCTGAGGCTTTAGTTTCCCAAGTCTTGGCCACACCTGAGTGCCTTCCCTAACGTCCTCATTTTCCTTGCCTGGTGGAGAGACACATGGAGGCCGAGAGATAAATCAATGCATCCATCCATCTCCACTGCAAGGAAGAATAATAAGCAAATGCAGAGATACATGAGTCATTCACTGCCTCTACTTGAAATAAATAAACCATGGGTCTTCATTTAGAGATTTTTTTTTTTAACCTCCTTGAGAAGCTGGATCACACAACAAACTCTGGATTTGGAACCAGTAAATGAGTCTTAGTCTTGGCTCCCTACTTTTGCATTGCAAACATGCTGCTGTTTGATCTTAGGCCCTTTCAGATTTTGAGACTAATTGTTGGCAGGGGGTGGTGGTAGAAGAGCTGGGGGCTGGGGGCGCTGGGGTTAAGGGGTGGGCAGGAGGTTAATCTTGTGAAATAATAGCCAGTAATGATGGTTACATACGATGTTGTCATTGGGGTAGGTGAGCTGGGTGAAGCTGGGTTACCAAGGAACTTTTTGTATTACTTTTGCAATTTGTTGTAGTTAAATTTACTTTATCAAAAAAGTATAAATAACCAAAAGATGGCTTCATTTATTCTAACAGGAATGGATGACTTGAGGTGGGCTGGAGGGGAGGGAGCAGACAGGTTACAGACATGTTAGAGCACCTAACTGTCAGGTTAGTGCACGCTAAATGCCAGTCAGTGAGATGGAGGCTGAAGAGGAGTTGCACCAGGCATGTATTTTTAAAAACATGTCCTTTGTGACTAAAAAAATCCTAAGGACTGACAATCTTTAAGCCAGTGCCTTGAGAAATGTCTGCTCCAGCACCTGCTGTCCTGCCTGGGCTAAGCTTGCCCCATGAGTCTCACTTGTCTCCGAGTGCCTCCTCCGCGGTGTTGAACCAGCTCCCTCGCTGTGCAGGTGAAAAAATACAGGAGCTCTGAGAGGTAAACAGTGGGCACAGGTTGCCCTGGGAGTGGCTAATTTAATGTAATAAAAGCAGACTATTCCAAGATCTAAATGGACAACTGGCCAGTGGTTTGTAGAGTGTCTTGTCCTGTTTCGAGAGCCCAGAGTCACAGGAGCAGAAGCCACATGCAGGCAGGATCCCTGCCCTGTGGAATGGTGTCGGGGACTGCGTCCTTACAGCCAGCCAGCCCCAGCCAAGAGCCACCAGACCAACAGCAGTGTCAGGCAGGCTGTCCAGCATTGTCCCCCAGGAGAGGATCCTGACAGTGGGAGCTGTCCACAGATCACTCAAGAATTGAGCATCTTCAGTTTTGAAACTAAACTGCATTCCAGGGTACTGTCAACTGTAAACGAAATGTCACCCTAAAAGGAAAAAACTCACTAACCAAATGGAGATGACGGCCTCCTATCACAGCGTCATGTGATAAAAGGGCCAGTTCTTCTCTAAGTCCTAATTTTGTCCTCAGAAAAGTGAACGTTTTTGGAGTCACTCGATGCAAATACTAACCACAACTGCAGTTGATTCAAAATGCATGCCACCTTAGTGGTGTTCAATGTCGGACAAAATCACAATGACCTCTATTTCATGTTTCCAAGTCCAAAGTCACAAGAAGGATGGTTTGAGGACTATTTATCCATGGACATTTTGAAGGCATATATATTTTTAATTTTTATCGACATATACCTTATATACAATCAAGTGTGTAAAACTAATTAATTTTTATACCTTATGTACCTAGTAACCACCACCCTAACCAAGATAGAGAAAATTTCCAGAATGCCAGAAGATTTCTAGAGTGGACAAAAATTTAAATAACACTTAAATATTGTATAAACTGAAGCCTCCAGCCTCCCTTGCCTGGGTGGCCAGCTCTGCCCAGACCTGGGCTAGGCCCCCTAGGTAGCCAGCAGAGAGGGGAGGAAAAACTTGTCCCAGAGGCAGCTGACTGTGAGACATTCAGGCACGCTATTCCGACACTCTCCAAATGCCTTGTTAAAGCAGGCCCGTGCCCCTGCAAACATTTTCTTGACAAAGCAAAAGAATCTTTAAGGCCAGGGGAAATGGAATGAAGGCCGGGTGAGGGTGGCAATGAACATGGGGTTTAAGGAAAATGGGGGACAGAGAAGGGTAACAATGGAATTTGAGAGGTCCAACTTGCAAATTACGGTTCTCAATAAGGAATAATAATGCTGATAACTTCATTTAATAGCCACTGAGTGGTAAAAACATTGGTTTTAGGCTGAAAAATAGACCCTCCTGAGGCTTATTAAATGCCTCAATTGATGTTTGCAGGGAGCTGCCTTTTCTTCTGGATTATTGAATCAGGCACCAAGTATCCGCTTTCTTTCCGTTTTTCCGAAGGGAAGTTCCCTCCAACTCTGAAATCAGGATTTCCTAGCACAGGAAGGCTGCTGGCAACCCAGGGGTTTGGATTTGACTTCACCAACCTTCTTCATTCTGGGACACTTTCAAAATCTTTGCTACTCGTCTCCTACCCAGGTTTCCTCTTTGAGGGGCCTATCTACTCTTCAAATTAGAAACTACATCTTCCAAAATTCAAATTCTAGTCCTAAAAAGAGGTTCAAGACTCCCCCACCTCCCAAAAGCGCAGCCTCAGTTCCTTTCCACTGTCTTGCCCAGGGCCTGGTTAGCTGATAAACTAAGTTTAATTGTGTTTAGGATAATTTTATTTTTTTATTTTATTTTTTTTATCCTCTCCCAAGGACATTTTGTCATTGATTTTTAGAGAGAGAGGAAGGGAGTGGGGGAGAGAGAGAAACATGATGTGAGAAACATGAGCGGTTAAACCCACAACCTAGGTAGGTGCCCTGAGCAGGAATGTAACCCACGACCTTTCGGTCTACAGGACAACACTCTGACCAACTGAGCCAACTAGCTGGGGAAAAGACAGTTTTGAATAAGACACTTTAAATTGTGGACCGGATCGAGACCTTTAGAATCAGATGGGGTTAGGATCCCATGTGCTGACTTTTCACCAATGGAGGGAAAAGACAGTGAATAGAAGGCATCATGTCTCAGAGGATCCAACTCAGCCTCTGTAATCTATGAGCCTGTTTAGCATTCCTTGCTCTCTAGCATACGTGAGCATTTTGAGACAATACCAAGTCCCCGTGAACTCAGAACTCCCTTTTTCTTTTCCTGAAAGTTGGGGTTTGATTCATCGGCTTTCAACAAGAGTGGCAGGCTGTGTGTATGCATGGGAGAGCAGGAAAACCCAGTTGAATTCAAGTTGAAGTTTGACTCCTGCTGTGGATCTAACAGACTCTGGTCATACTTTGGAATTTTTATTTGCAGTGAGCTGATTACAGTGAAAAGCACTTGGGTTTTTGATTCAGGAAAGAGGGGTTGCTTCGTGAACAGATGTCTGCGGAGAGAAATCCCACCTCAGCCAGAAGATTTACCTTTTTTCTCGACCTTTTATAATCCCCTTCTTACAGTGTTTTCTGGTTATCGTACGTAAATATCAAATATTCTTTGTAAATAATTCAAACAACTTATAAAAATATAATAACTTAAAAAATAATAATATAATATATTTTACTATCCTAAGGTAACAACACTAATATTCTGGTGATGTTTTTGTAAGCATCTGTTTATGCACACATGCACATGTCTGTGTCATTTTACAAAAATAGGATCTAGCATAAACAGTCATGCTTCCTGTGGATACCTCTCCCCACCTCTCTCTGTCCTCACCCATATCTGCACCCACACCCTTCTGCATTTTCCCCAAGTAACCCACCTATCTTAGCCAGAAAGCAGAGTCAGGAAATGAGAGTTTGCATGCAATAGTTTATTTGAGGAAGTGATCCGGGGAACCGGAGTGAGGGACTGGAAAGAACAAAGCAGGGAAGGAAGAAAAGCCAATACAGGGATTTTCTTAGGGAGCTGGTTACTGCCATAAGCAACCGGGTGCAGTCTCCCTGGGACCCTCTAAGGAGCTGAGTGGAACATACCTCAGAATTGTCCACCCATGGGGAAAAAAGAGGAAAGCACTTTTTATTCACTAACGTCTACTTCCCATTGGTCAAGGTCGCCACATGGAGCATTCATTCCCTCTTACTTCTAGCAAGTGCCAGAGTGATTTAGCAGTCACCTCGCAGAGTGGCTTCAGCGAGGCCCTCAGGCAGAAAGTGAGAAATGAGGTGCAGCTCAGGGAAGGTACTAGAAGGTTATATCTGCATGAAGCTGGTCACTGCAGCAAAAGCCACAGTAAAAGGTAGGCTGAAGGGATGTAAAGCATGAGGCATGATGGGTGACTGATACAGTTTACTCTCTGCACCGCCTGTGTCTAGCAGCAATCTTTGCAGAAGACGGCCAGGGGTCTATGCTTAGCCACCGCTCAGGCCGCCTGTGTCTCTATGTACATTGAGCAGCCAACGCACTGCCTGCCCACAAAGAGGATTTCTCTTCTCGCAGTCCCACAGTCACCCCGGGGGACAGGGCACAGTCAGAGCTCCATTTTCAGTTAGCACCATCACACTGAGCTTATCTACCTATGAATAATGTCCAAGTTCTTTCCTCCTATGTCAGCTGGTCTAAAGAATCCACCCCCCCCCAATTAGGCTACAAGTGTAAGTTGAGGAGGAGGCAATGGTACAACAGAGACAGGTAGAGTGAGATTCAGGGCTACCAGTTCATGTGACTGTGCCCTTGGTCCCTCTTCATGTACAATCCAAAACCTATCATTGCTTTTACATGATAGATTGTTGCTACATATGTACAGTCTTATGATTTGGTGCATGCCATAATGCCCTACTTTTGATTGGCAGGTAAGGTCACATAGTCAGTCGATGACTTGTGTCAGGTGCTCAGTCTCCACTAGGACCTAGTAGTGCACAAAGAGTTGCTTTTCAAATGGTAAGTGAATTTCTGCGGCAGAAGTTATGACCAAACCTCAGAACTCAAGTGTCGATGCTGTGATTTTCCTATTAGGGTTTTCCAAGCACTCCATACAAGCATCCTTTTTTTTTTAAATATACTTTATCAATTATGCTATTACAGTTGTCCCATTTCCCCCCTTTATTCCCTTCCACCCTGTGCACCCCCTCTCACCCACATTCCCCCTCTTTAGTTCATGTCCGTGGGTCATATATATAAGTTCTTTGGCTTCTACATTTCCTATACTATTCTTAACCTCCCCCTGTCTATCTTCTACCTACCATTTATGCTTCTTATTCCTTGTACCTTTTCCCCCTCTCTCCCCACCCACCCCCCTGCTGATAACCCTTCATGTGATCTCCATTTCTGTGATTCTGTTCCTGTTCTAGTTGTTTGCTTGGTTTGTTTTGGTTTTTGTTTTAGGTTCAGTTGTTGATAATTGTGAGTTTGTTGTCATTTTACTGTTCCTATTTTTTATCTTCTTTTTCTTAGATAAGTCCCTTTAATATTTCATATAATAAGGGCTTGGTGATGATGAACTCCTTGAACTTGATCTTATCTGGGAAGCACTTTATCTGCCCTTCCATTCTAAATGACAACTTTGCTGCATAGAGTAATCTGGGATGTAGGTCCTCGGCTTTCATGACTTGGAATACTTCTTGCCAGCCCCTTCTTCCCTGTAAGGTTTCTTTGGAGAAATCAGCTGACAGTCTGATAGGCACTCCTTTGTAGGTTACTGTCTCCTTTTCTCTTGCTGCTGTTAAGATTCTCTCCTTATCTTTTATCTTGGGTAATGTAATTATGATGTGCCTTGGTGTGTTCCTCCTTGGGTCCAACTTCTTTGGGACTCTGAACTTCCTGGACTACCTACAAGTCTATTTCCTTTGCCAGATCAGGGAAGTTCTCCTTCATTATTTGTTCAAATAAGTTTTCAATTTCTTGCTCTTCCTCTTCTCCTTCTGGCACCCCTATGATTCGGATGTTGGAACATTTAAAGACGTCCTGGAGGTTCCTGAGCCTCTCTTCATTTTTCTGAATTCTTGTTTCTTCATTGTGTTGTGGTTGAATGTTTCTTTCTTCCTTCTGGTCCACACCATTGATTTGAGTCCTGGTTTCTTTCCCATCACTGTTGGTTCCCTGTACATTTTCCTTTATTTCACTTAGCGTAGCCTTCATTTGTTCATCTAATTTGCGACCATATTCAACCAAGTCTGTGAGCATCCTGATTACCAGTGTTTTGAACTGTGCATCTGATAGGTTGGCTATCTCTTTCTCACTTAATTGTATATTTTCTGAAGCTTTGATCTGTTCTTTCATTTGGGCCTTTTTTTTTTTGTCTTGGTGTGCCTGTTACATATAAGAGGTAGAGCCTTAGGTGTTAACCAGGGCAGGACAACCCACGTCGCTGCGTTGTGACTATGTATGTGGGGGAGGGGTCGAAGAGGGAACAATGCCGCTTGCTCCACTCTGTGGTTTTCAGTCACTTCCTCGATACACACAAGCAAATTGGGCCCTTCTGATGCTGATTCCTGGGTGGGTGGGCTTGTGTATGTTCTAGGACCCTGTGGGTCTCTCCAGTAAGCTCTCCTGTGAAGCTGGGAGTTTCTCCCACTGCCGCCTCAACCCCCACAGATGTTTTCAATCAGAGGCTTTGAGGCTTTATTTCCCTGAGCTGGAACTCTGGGTTGCGTGGTCTGTCTCGCTCCCCAGTTGTTCCTCCTGGTTTATTTGCACGCGAATGTGGGGCCACCCAGTCAGCCAGCTGCCCATCTCCGCCCCTTCTACCGGTCTGGGTGAGTGTTTCTTCTTTAACTCCTTGGTTGTCGGACTTCCATAGAGTTCGATTTTCTGTCAGTTCTGGTTGTTTTTTGTTTTTAAATTTGTTGTTGTCCTTCTTTTGGTTGTGCAAAGAGGCACAGTGTGTCTACCTACGCCTCCATCTTGGCCGGAAGTCCATACAAGCATTTTTATTTACCATGGATAATGCTAGCATGATTGCCTCTGCTGGGTCTTATGACCCAAGTTGCAGGAAGCTCACCTCAAAGCCTGGACCTGCTGCAGATCTTTCTCAACAAACAGGATTCTAAGTCACCCAATTAAAGGAAAGGAGCAGTATTCTCAAATGTGTTCAATGTAACCTCCAAAACTGAAAATGACACATGAAGCACAGTTATCTTTTACTTGGTAATAAGGGGTACAAGAAAAAATAAGTTTTCCTTTACAACTTATTGGGACTGTCTTGGCACGCCCAGACCACTGGGCCCCAAACACTTCATTAATGTGCTGGATTCCAGCCCACTCACCGTCAGCAGCCAAGTCCTCATCGCTGTCTGTCCAGTGAATGACCAGTTCCACAACCACATTCTTGAGGTTCTGCTTTCTAGGGTCACCTCTGGAACCAAGCATGTTAGTCTAGATTCCCCCCACCCCCACCCCGAAAGCAGAACCTGAGACCAGGGCTTCCATGCAGGTGATTTATTCTGGAAAATGATTCTATGCAACGGGAATGGAGGACTGAGAAGAGGGAAGGAAGAAGAAAGGAAGGGAGGAAGGACAGACAGATGGAAGGAAGGAAGGAAGGAAGGAAGGAAGGAAAGAGGGAGGGAGGGAGGAAATCCAGTCCTTTAATGATCAACTTGCCCCAACTGTGGGCAACTCGGGCTGGATGCCCCAGGGACACTGCATTAGTTTCCTATGGCTACTGTAGTGAATCATGTTTTTCTTAATACTAATAGAATCTTATAAAAACCATATTACACAAGTCCTTTATAGATACACACATACCAAGGCATAGAGGGGGTTACACTGTTGTACAAAAGTAGGGTCATATTTCATATACATTTCTACTTCTTTTATGTGCAACCCAAATTCCTCCAAGTCATCTGCAATGGTTGTAATTCATTCTTTTTAACATCTGCATATTATTCACAGAGTGGCTGTATCACAGTTTTTCAGCCAATGTCTTCTTTCGATGGGAAATCAGTTTATTTCCAGTTTTTAATACTCAACACACCTGAAATACTCATTTTTGTGCATAATTTTGACAGCCTGGTGGTGAGCTCTGTGGAGAAAGGGGTTCAAGGCTGAAAGTCCTAGGACCTGGTGAGACTAGATAAGGTGCAAGGGGTCAGCACAGTCCACCCTGCAGCCTTGTCATCTGAGGACACCGGCAGCCCCAGAGCTCAGGGAATGGTGGGCCAAGCAGAGGGCGTCCTCACAGAGGACACCAGCACCACATGCAGGACTGAACAAACATGTCCCTGAGCACAGGTGGGGCACCCCTGGGGACCCCCAGAAATCTCAGGGGGAGACAGTATCTAAGCTTTGAGTTTCCACAGTGAACCCATGATCATTTGTTCCATCTGGTCATTGCAGCTCAGGGTCACCTGGGCTCCCATGTTCCTTTTCAAGGCAACCATAACACACAACCTTACTCTGAAAAACTCAGGGGGCTTTGGACTCTTGAAATCATCCCAGGATGTCTACATTTTGCAGAGCAAGTGAGAGAATTGCTTAAGCCGCTTTACTTCCCTTCAACAGTAAGAGTAAAATAAATCTGACAGGAGAGGATGCTGGGAATATAAATGGCAAATGTCAGAATGACAAAAGATTCCATAAAGCGTGGGGTATGAAAAGAAAGAAAAATGTGGAGACTTTATCCATTTTTCCTTCCTCTCGTTGACCCTAATTCTCCACTTTATGATCACCATTAAAAATACAATTCTCCATGAGGGACTTCCAGTGGAGGAGCTATGTCCAGATCACCCTGCCCAGGGACCCACTCTGCCCAAGCACATCAATTGCCCGGATTTACTCTTCAGCTTACGATACACTTAAGTAGCCAGTCGAAAAATGGTGATGTGCTCCCTACGGGAACACTGTCTGGTCACTGCTAGGTCATTTACATAAAAATATCCATGGATCTGTGTGCCGCTTCCACCCGATTCTACTCTTCTTGTGTGTTCAGACATAGCTACAACATTTTAGATATCCATAAAACTCAGAGGGTGGAGAAAAAAAACAAGGGAGAGTGAGAGAGAGGAAAAAATTTCTAAAATGGTCACTGATTTCCTGCCCCACCATCTGCTCTGCTATCCTCTGTTCAGCTTGAAGCTTGCATCCAATCCCCTGGGCTCTGTGATGTGGACGGGATAAAATTCAGGCTCTCCTGCCAGGGTCTCAAGCCCAGCCCCAAACTCACCCTCCCATTGGACTTCCTGCTGACCCTGCCCCCAGATGCAAACTCGCCTTGGCCACTCCACAAGTGTCCTCTCGCTCTTTCCCACCATAAGCATTTCCTATGTTTGGACTTCACACTTGCTGTTCCCCTTGTGGTGTCTTCTCTGTGCCAATCAAGGCCCTCCTTCCTTCGGGACCTAGCTCAAGCCCTACCTCCTCTAAAAATGTTTCCAAGAATGCAAACTCCCCATGGAGAGCAGCTTGTTCATCTATGTTGTTCGACCATGTGTCCCTGCGTGTCTGACGCATAGTGGCTGCTAAATAAATATTTGCTAAATGAATGAGAAGAGAAGTCTGTCTTACCACCTGCCAACCGTGAGGACATCTGTCTCTCATGCTACCTGCACTTAGATCCTCTGTTGTACCTTGCCTCATCGGACCAGGACACTCGCATGTTTTGTCGTCTTGCCTTCCTCATCAACAGAGGAATCCTGGAGGGCGAGGATCTCATCCAGCTCACCTTTCCTGTGAGCATAGCACATTGTTCAGTTACATTACTGGCTACATTATGCAGCATCAGCATTGCAATAAATATATGTTAATTTTCATCTTCTACCACCTTCAGGGACAGAGGTTAGTTAGTCTGAAATCTCTAATCAAGCATCCACACACCACGAGCCTTCAATCACCATTATATTCAGTCAACACTGGAGATTTTCCCGAGAGCTTAAGAGATGAAAAAAGTGTTTTTCTTCACCGCAACATACAGTATTCAATGTGCGTGTACTGCCTACAAACCTCGTCCAGGCACTGTAATTGTCTAAAAAGAGCACCAGCATCTCTCTTGGAAAAGTGCCACAGCTTCCTAACTTGGTTCCTTGAACCTCGCTCTCCTAGGTAGTTTTCTAGGAGGCTGCCCAACTTCAAATCAGTCTTCACCGTGCAAAATGATATTTCCCAAACACGAAGCCAACTGTCCTTCACTTGCTCTCTTAAAGCCGCCTGGTGGCCTCCATGCAGTGCACAGCTGCTGAGGAGCTTTGAGGACACAGACGATCTGTCCCCTGCACACCTCCCTAGCCTCATCTTTCCACATCCACTCACCGCTCCACCTCCCCTACCACACACACATGCACAAAACCATTTTATCCCACCAACACTTAGCTCACACTGTCAGATGAACCACGTCTGGGGACTCAGACACAGGCAACCTCTCACTTTATCGGTGTCTGCTGCCTGTGGAAAGGTGACTTGTCAGTAACCCCCTGCAAGGCACTTCCTCTATAAAGCAGAAATAATCCTCTCACTGGTCATTCTTGCTGCAGAGATTTCAGTGAATCCATTGAGGATTCTATAATTTTTATTTCGTAAGGGATGGAAAGTAAGATGACTACAAAAAAAGAACCATTAAGCCAAGGGGAAAGGCGAAGGACTAACTCTGTGCGTCTTTGCTTCGGTGCAAATTCTTTTCAGTCGTGGGGTGCAGAGTGACCCCTCAGTCAACAGAGGAGCTCAGAAGCTGTCTTGCTGGAAGCCAAACTCTGACTTCAGCACACAGTTCCTGTCAGACCTTGAGCGGGTTTTATCACCTCTTAGTGATGCAATTTCTGAATCTGTTAAGTGACAGCAATTACACCATTTACTTCTCTGGATTTTTGTGAAAATTCAATAAATTAATACCTGTGAAGTACGTAGCATAATGTCCGGCACACAGTGAGGACTCAGTAAAGCCTATGCTACTACAGTCACCCAATTCATAATCCAAATATCACAATACTCTTACCTTGATGGTATTATTGAGGGCAGAGGGTGATGGGGAGTGATCGAAAAGCTCTATCTTAGAGACCTAGCTTTCAGTCTCATCTCTACCACTTACTGACTGTATGGCATCTGCTAAGCCTCTGCCTAACTCTGGTACCACCTGGATTTCCTCAATGAGAGAGTTGAATGAAACAATGTTATTCAAATTTTAGCAGTGGGACCCTCTAGTAATACCTGTCAATGGACTGCAATATAGAACACAGGTAAAGACGATGCTATTTCCTCCTGCCGATCCCTGCCCAAGCCCTCTGAGCCACCCGGAGGCTCCTGGGTGAGATCACTAAATTAAATGACCCCTGTGGGTCTTTAATTTATGAATGACTTTCCCTTTCAAGAGAGAACTAAAAAATTCTGGCCACACAGTAAATTCTCAGTAAGTACTATTGTTGTTGCCGCTGTCATTGGTGGTGGTGATGACAGCGCTGCTGTGCTCGACACCCTGAGTGACAATTTTAACCACACGTGCACTCAACAAATGTTTTTCCAGAGGGCGCACTACCTGGTCGGGTGCTGGACCAAGGTGGGGTCAGGTTATTTGAAGCATGCCATCATTCTAATGCAAGGGTGATGGAGTCTTTCCATGGCCATGTTGAAGCCACAAATTGCTCATGAACCTAACTCGGGGGCAGAGATCTGTGAGAAACAATCCCAGTTCCAGGCTCTTTTTTCTACTAACTATTCTAAAGCAAAGCCAGTCTCTGCCAGCGAGTTACTTCCTTTTTCAAGAATAGCACTGTGGGAGGTAACGTTGAGTAAATACCCTGAGATATAAGCCAAGAAAGTTCCTAGATGACTCAGTCTGAGAATAAGCGAACTCTGGGAGCCAGAGAGATTGTAAAGAAATACGCCCTCCTGGATCAATAACTTGTTCCTTCTTGTTCCTTGTACGTATCAAGGAACTGAGAAGAGAAATCAAGGATGCCTCTGGGGGTGGGATTCTTAAGCGGGGACAAAAATTCCTTAGGTCATCATGGCGTTTGCTCATTAGTAGAAGATTTCTGGAGAGAAGGGTGACGCTTCGGGTCCCGATTTCCGTCCCTGCAGACTTGGAGTTTCTCCCTTCACTTCCAACCTTGTAGGACTGGGTGGGGAGTTATTAAGAAAGTCAGTGGGGTTTCCTCCCACATGCTCCCCTTCACCAGATGTCACCCTGTGATGTCCCCACAAAGGTTGTGTACTCTCCACCTAGGTCTGCATCTGTCTGTGCCCTTTCTGTCACTGGTATTCAAAGGACTGGTTCACATAGGAGCAGAGAAGACAAGGTCACTGTCAGGCTGACCCCTCAGAGGAGAAGCAGATTGGGTGCTCTCTAAAGCTCACTTTTAGAAGATTCCTAAATTCATATGTTTATACTGCCCAAATTCAAATGCTGAAGCCCAAACCTCCAATGTGACTATATTTGGAAATAGAGCCTTCAGGAGGGAACTAAGGGTAGATGAGGTCATGAGGGTGGGGCTCTGATTTCATAGGATTAGTGTCCCTAGAAGAACAGACCCCAGACAGCTTGCTGTCTGCCCCCTCCACATACACTGGGAGGAAGGGCCATGGGAACACTCAGCAAGAAAGGACTGAGCCAGGAAGAAAGGTCTCATTAGAAACCAAACCCTGCTGGCACCTTGATCTTGGACTTTCCCGCCTCCGGAACTGTGAGATGATAAATTTTAAGTCACACAGTTCCTGGTATTTTGATATGGCAGCCTTAGCTGACTAAGAGACATTTGTGTGGCTTAAGGCAAGGGTGGCCTGCGCCACGCCCACGCCCACCCCCACCCCCGCCTCAGGGCAGGTCTGTGGCCTACAGGCCTTGAGGGAAGCCCATCTGAGCTCTGCCTTCTGTCCCCACCACCCCTCTCCCCATCTGGACAAACCGGTCCCTGGTGCCAAAATGGTTTAAGAGAATGTCTCACATGAGGCCTGGGGCTGCTGAGCTGGCTGAGGAAACAGGCAGGGGCGTTTTGGTGTCCCCTAGACAGACACCTTCTGCGGGCAGTCAGAGACAACTCCACTCCACTCGCTGGAAGCAGTCACATTTCTCTGGCAGCGTATTTGTCCCTTTGCAATTTGGCAAATGGAGCTTTGAAAGCTTCTAGGAGACCAGGCTTCTGAAAACCTGGCTTAGTGTGTGAATGGCTCTTGGGGCGGGGGTGGGGGGTGGGGTGTTGCACTCTGTCCTGGCTAAGCAACTCAGAGCTTGCCCCAGGCCCCTCCTGGCTGCCCGTCCCTGCTAGGAGGGCGAGGGTGGAGACACAGTTCAAAACAAACCACATTTAAAAGCAGAGTAATGCATGCACTTAAATAATCTGGTTACAACAGTAATAAGGCTTATTTAGAAAAATTGAAAATTTTATTTAGGTGTGCAAAAGGAATTTTAAATTACTGGGACTTCCACTGCCTGCATGCATTTCCTTGTAGTGTGTGTGTGTGTGTGTGTGTGTGTGTGTGTGTGTGTGTGCGCATGCATATGTGTGTGATTTTTTAAGAGAACTTAGACCATACCATATATAGTCATATGCTCTTCTTCATTATTTATTGTTATGTGTCATGGACATTTTGCCAGGTCATAAAGTCTCCAAAAAATAAAATGTTATTTTAGTAGCCTTTTTAATGAAATTTTTACCTAAGTCCATGTAAAAGGAAAGATGATTGCAGCTTCCTTTTCTTGTGTTCGCTACCCCTCTTAGTAGTGATTGCAAGATACCTGGATGGGCTCCCAAGAGAAACTGTAGAATCTCTTCTCTCTAAAAGAACCTGAGAGCAAAGGAGTCCCATCCAGCTGGGGCGGCTTCAGCAGGTACTGAGCAATTCTTACCAACATCAGGCATGCCAGTTTGGGTCATACTTAGTCACTTTAGTTGGTCACTCTTTTCCTCGCCCTGTTATCCAGACACAGCCTTAGAAGAAGGCTGACAAGCAGACAGAGACCCTGTGCTCTTTCCTGTAGACTGGTGTCTATAATCCTAGATAATGTTGGGTCCAGCTCTTCCCATCTCCTGGGTCAAGAAACTAAGGCTAAAAGAGCCGAGGGTGGGAGAGCAGTGAGAGACCACCCTGCAAACTCGGGCCTTGCTCTGGTGCTTGCTCCTCTGCCTCAGCCCATTCTGTGTGCAGAAACAAAATACCATACACTGGTATTATAAGCAACAAACACTCATTTCTCACAGTTCTGGGGGCTGGGAAGTCCAAGCTCCAGGCACCAGCAGATTCGGTTTCTGGTGAAGGCCCGCTTCCTCATTCACAGACACTGTCTTCTTGAACCCAATTACGAAAATTTCATAACACATGTAGCCATTCTCAGGTTTGTGAACATTTAGGTCATGTTCACCGTGACAGTGGCCCAGCACCAAACATTCTTGCACAAGCCTCCTAACCCTTCCAGGGCTTTGCTCACTAAGTTAAGTAGCAGATGAGAGCAGCTGCTCCCCATATACGTGTAGGTTCTAGTTAGGTTCTAGTCATTTCTGTTGTAGCTGGATGTGTATTGTGCCATCCTGGGGAGGATGGAAAGGAAGCAGAGCGGGAGGAGAATGAGTGAGCTGGACCCAGAACAACTTGGCAGGTGGAGATACTACCTGTAAGGAAACTCTGATAAGAAGTGGAATAGGTAAGCACTGGCCAATTAGCTCAGCTGGTTAGAGCATCATCCCCACTCACTGAAGTTACAGGTTCCATCTTTGGTCAGGGTATGTCCAAGAAGCCAATGAAGGCATCCACTGGGAAACCGGTGGAACAACAGATCGCTATCTCTCTCTCTCTCTCTTCCTCTCTCTCTTTTCCTGTCTCTAAAATCAATAATTTTAAAAAAATTAGAAAACACAACAAAAACATGTGGAACAGGGAAAAGAAGCTCCAGAGAAAACTGTGCCCCCAATTCTGTCCCGTGACCAGCCCCCACACCCCTCTCCTGGAGGGGCACTGAGGCCTCCAGGTCAGATACTCAGGTATTTATTGATCGGAAAGGGGTTGAGTCTCTTTCTTTTTCTTTTTAGTCATTAAATTTTAAATGTCATAGGTGTTAAAGTTCTTTTAAAATATTTGTCTAATTGCTTGGATCTGGCATATTTTCTTCTCCACCTTTGTCTCTCTGAATTTTTTTTTTAAATAGCTATATTTTAAGAGCATGTTCTAGAAAACACCAAGCAACAATGTCAACTAATGTTTATTCATTTGAAGTTCTGTTCTTTCTTTCTGTTTTTTAGACTCTCAGAAAGTTACACATTAATCCTTCCAGTTTGGTCTGCTTTAGCAAGTGCTGAGATTTGTGGCCTGAATTTGAGTTTTTAATGAATCTGAAATTAAAACTGCTGTCCTGGCCCAACTACAAAAGCTGTTCTTTTACCAACTGGCTTTCACCTGCATGAGAATCAAGCTTATTCTTTAACCACCCACCACGGAAAATGAAATTCTCTTAACGTCAGTGAGGCAATGTTTGTCTTTGGCTCTTCTTAACTAAAAGAGTGAAGGATTTAGACACAAAGAAAAGAAATAGTTGACACCTCGGCTCCTTTCTTCCCCAGGATGTGTTTGCTCCAAAGTAGGTCAGACTGTGTTGCTATAAATCTTAACAATTCTCTTTAATTCTTTCACGGGTTGCACTTGGGGGCTTGGAGGGAAGGAACTTGATCAATGAATTAAAGAAAAATCTCAGTAGAAAGAGAAAGGCTCCTGAAGTACCTGCTGGTGGTCCCCATCTCCACCCCCAATGAGTTCATCAACATGAAAATCATTATCAAAAACTGACTGGTGATGAGGCAATTATGATACAGTGGATGCTTCAGTAGCAGCCATGGGTGACCGCAAACGTTCGGTCTTCCTCCTGGTGTCTGAGAAAGGGGGCTGACACAGCTCCAGAGAGAGGCCCAGATGGAGCTCCAGGAGGGGAAACGGAATGAATCTTACTACTGCCAGCTTGACATCCCTTCCCTGAAAGCCCAGCGAGGATTTTTCAAACTGAGGATGCAGCAGAAACTTGCCAGAAGGCATAGAATTCAATGGAGGAATGTGTGAGTGATGGGAAGGTACTGAAAGCTCTCATAATCTCTGGGTGCATAGTTTTCCTGAATTTAAATGCTTTTTCTTTGGCCTCTAACTTATATTGCTACCTTACCCACGGTACAGTTATTTCCAAGAGCAATCTGGCCAGAAAATAAATAGTACAATTTTGCCACTTAATCCAAATGCTGCCAGTTAAATTTTTTTAAATGATGTATTTATGACTTAAAAAACTTTTTAAATACTTCCTAAATCATCACAGGCCAGCAAAATCTGCAGGGTTCTAAGGGATTTTGAAATGACCTCTGGCTCATTCTCTTCCCACATCTGAGTCTGCAAGAAATTATTCTAGAAAAAATAACTCTTTATTAAGCTATCCTGGAAAAAAAAATTCATATTCTCCAATTAACCAATCTAGAACAACACAGTTATCATCAACAAATTCTTTCTCCTCTGTATCTAAAAGATAAAGGCCCTCTTGTAGTCTTTGCTGGGAGGGGATAATGTTCTTATTATATTTTATGTCTCTAAAGTTAATTTCTTAACTGATTTCATCCACTATTGCCAAAAATACACGGCCTAGAAATACCAATCCCAAACAACTCCAAAACTCAGTGGCATAATAAGAGTATTTATTCCCTGCTCAGGCATTTGGGGGTTGTTAGAGATCCGCCTAATGTAGGTTGACCTCGCCTAGGTGGACATCAAGGTGTGGGGAGGCACTAGGGCCACTCCATCTGTCTCTCCTCCTCGGACAGCAGTTTCCTGAGGCACGGATTTTCCGTGGGAAAAGTCGGAACACAGAGAACAAGCCCAGCCCCACTGATGGGTTAGTGTCTATGCACACTTCCCATCCGCTAGCAGTCCTTTGGCCAAAGGACATCACAGGACCAAACCCAGCATCGGCAGAGCCAGAAAATAAGTTGTACCTCATATGGCAGGAACTGCAAATGCACATGTCAAAGGGCGTGGACTGGAGGACAATAGGGAAAAGTATGACCTCTCACCCTAATCTTTTCTATTTTAAACTAAAGCAGTAGTCCATATCCCTTTTAGAGGCCTTAGAAGACTGCATAGAGAATCCGATGAACCTTCTGGATTCGAATGTCAGCTTTTCCACTGACTGGCTGGGTCCACTTGAGGAGAGTGTTCTACTTTTCCAGGCCCCAGGTCTTGCACCTGTAAGATGGGAGCGTGAATGGCAGAGTAAACGTACCTTCTGTGACTATCGGGATGACCAAATGCAGTTCTTCTGCTTGGTGATGTAAGCTTTCATGTCATATTCCTTGGAAGCCCCTTTCAGCTCATTCTAGGCATCCCACTTGGCCTTGCCTTTGAGGTCCAGCATCCCAGTCTGTCTGTTTTTATGTCACCACAGTTCTTCTTTGTAGCATCTACAAATGAACAACATCTCATCACCTACTGCCTTGACTTGAGGTGCCAAACATCCTCAGCAGCTTTGTCCAGCTCAAGCCTAAGACATGCTGGCAGGTTCGCGAGAACTGCAGGGAGCCACAGAGGCAGTGAGGGGCAGGAAGCAGTGTCAAGCGTAGCAGAATGCAATGCCCATAGTAAACGTGCGCTCAGTAAATAGTCGTTGTTCGTATTGGGTCATTTACTCCATAGACACTTCTTGAGAACTGACTATCGTTAGGCCCTGGTGGCACAAAGATAAATGACAGCACCTAAAGGGGGTGAGTGTTAACTGTGCTTGAAACAAGTAACAGCCGCTAGGAGTGCACAGGGAAGTTACACCTCATTCCGCCTGATCAGAAAAAGCCATATGGTGAAGATGATACATAAATAGAGTCTTAGAAAATAAATGGGAATTCGCCAGGCAGGTGGGGAAGAGTGCAGAGGGGCATTCCAGACAGAGGAGCAGCCTGAGAGAATCTCACCTGCTCAGTGGACTGTTAGTGAGCATGCAGGGACAAGGGAGAAAAGCCGGACGCGTGTGGTTGGGACAGGGCACAAGTATAGTCATCGTAAGTTGGCTTAACTAAGAAGTTAGATTACATCCCAAAGTCCATTAGCCATCCAATATGTTCAGACTGAGAGCGTTCATGTAATGGCATCTTCTCCAGTTTGCCTTAATGCTACATGGTCTCGTCTGAACTCCCGTGACTTGGTACAGAGAGCGGTCTGGGGTCTGCTGGGAGAGAGATCCTCAGTCACAGTTGCTGGGAGGGACAGAGAACCTTGGCGGCACCTTCGATCCGATACAACACAGCAAAGGCTTAATGGAATGTTCCTCCCTGCCCAGCACTCTGCCTGGCCCTTGAGATGAAGGGGCGGGTTGCAGTGAAGTGTGAAGAGACAGGAGCTCTCCTTCTGGAGGTCCCAAACCTAGAGTCCCTGTGGCTGTCACACACTCCCCATCCCCTCATCTGCCCACCTGTTCCATCTCAGGCCACACCCGTTGGGATCAGTAAGCAGAGATCACCCCCACTGAGCAGAATGGGCAAGAAATGCTTTTCTGGATTTCTTCAAATGCCCGTCTTCTTCTTTTCTCACTGCTCACTGTTTTCCTGGGGAAAGAAAATGGAGTCATCTGGGGGAGGGATGAGAAACGAAGGAAGGCTTGGTCTCGTTTTGTATTGCCTTTCCTTTGGGGAAAATAAACAGCTTGTGAAGCCCAATTTTCTATCTCATGAACATTAAAGATAGGGATTTTTAAAAGCTGATTCTAGGCATGAATTAGTAATGAGTTTCTGCTGAATTTTTAAAAGTTATACTTGTCACACCATTCAGTGGTCATTATGCCTTTCTGATGAATCCAAAAGGTTTAGTTTTGTTCTTTGCAATAAAGTGGAGCTTCAGGAGAGACTTTGTATTGTGTGCTGGTGAATCCCTCAGGCCAAGGTTGTTCTAACAGTGGATGAGTCCCTCCCCCTCAAACACAGGAGAGCCTCCTGGAGCCCCTCCTGGAGCCCCATCCTCCCTTTGGGCTCCCCCTCTCTACACGCCCCCCCAATCTTCCAGCCAAAGCCCTCACGGCTTCTGCCACCTGAATTCATGCAGTTCTTTGTTACCATAATGGACTCCAACTTTTAATGCCTGGTCCTCTCAGCCAATGCTCCTGTTATCTCCTCCTGTGGGTATTGGGTACCATTTTATGTCATCTCTCCCCACACCATTGGGAGCCCAAGTTTCAGAGGCTCCTTTTCAGACATTTCTGCTGTCCCAGCTTGGAGCCAGTGGGTGGGATTTACTCTTATTTGTGGATGATGATGGAGCTGACCCCCCCCCCCCGCCACACTCCAGGAAGGCTTTGGAGGTGGGCTCTGTCTTGACCACAGTCGAGCAGGGTCTGATTTACAAATTCTGTTCATTTCCTGTTGCCGCTGGAACAATTTACCACCAAATTGGTGGTTGAGAACAACCCAGATGGATTATTTGACAGTTCTGGAGAGTGGAAGGTTTAAGTGAATCTCACTGAGCTGGTGTCAAGATGTCAGCAAGGCGGCATTCTTTGCTAGAAGCTCGAGGGGAGAATCCTCCTCCTTGCCTTTTCTGGCATCTAGAGGCTGGCTGCAGTCCTTGGCTGGGGGCCCTGCCTCCATCTCTAAGGCCGGTAATGACTAGTTGAGTCTCTCTCATTTTGCATCAACCTGATACTGTTCTGCCTCCCTCTTCCATATTGATGAAGGACCCTGTGATTTCACTGGGCCACCTGGATAATCCAGGATCATCTCCTTTTCTTCACGTCAGCTGATTAACCTCCTTAATTCGATTTGCTCCCTTAATTCCTTTTTGCCAGGTAACACACTGTAGTCACTGGTTCCTGGGATTAGGACAGGGATATATTTGGGGGACTATGAGCCCACCAACCACACTAATCAGCATAAAGATGTGCAAGACAAACAGTCCCAAGCGTGTTCGGTGGGACGAACACAACCGGAAGCAGCCGCTGGGTAGAATGCTTCGGAGAAGGAAGGGCAGAGGAAACGGCATAGAGCAGCGTTTCATGCCCTCCGCTCAGTTTCTTTTATCCTCTCAGTGTTTCAGGTCGCCACAGAGTGAGGGCCTTTCGCTTTGTTTGTGGCGGCTGCTCTGACGCGCTAATGACAGAGAACTTCCCCAGCCTTGAAAGAGTGGGGAGGACAGATGAGGCGGAAGACAGAGCCCGCCTTTCTTCCACCTGCCACGGGCCTGTCAGAGCTGTCATTTAACTTTATTCTCCAGGAGTTCCCCTCCTCTGTTCCCAGAGAATGAGGCCATCTACCTCCGCATCTGTGATTAGTTGTACCTTGTGCCTCTGCTGCTATTGCACAATGTTTCTGTGTCTGAGTTTTTCCAAGTCTGAGGTGTGCCTTCCTCGTTTGAATCAATACTTCCTCAGACAATGGTACTTATTTTTAGTTTGATTTTTACCCTTCATCCCACCAGTGCCCAAGGGAGGGCATTGGACTTATTGGCTACTCAAGCGGGTAAGACATTGGCTGGTTAAGGAATCTCTGAGGACGTGTGGAGTCCTTGAGTGGCAGTGAGGCCACTAGCACACTCTTACCTTCCAGGAAGGAGCTGAAGTAAACAGGAAATCGTCTGCCATCCGTTCTTAAAGTCTTGTGCACGCTGCTTGCTCCATAACCAGGATGATACAGAAGGGTTACTAGTCTTCTAGAGCAGGACAAAGACTAGAATGGGAAAAGGAATCTTAAGTTGAGAATTGGTAATCCTCACCATTGTATCCTCAAAGAGAAAAATGCTGATGATGGGAGCCAAGCAGAGGAATGAGCAGGTTCTAACCTCAGGGGCAGGGACAAGGAAAGCGTTGTGGATGTCATAGGTGTGCACTTGGGTCATAGTTGATGGGAGAGTGAACAGGTAAAAAACAAAGAGCAGCTACTCCCTTTGCCAACTCTGTCTGGTGTCACATGCCCTTAGTAACATTTTCTACATCATGGTACTAACAAGTAGCATATCAACAAATTACCTGGTGGGAAAAAAATGCTGAAAGAGCTTTTCTTTTAGACAATGTGCTCAGAGAAAGCAACAGCTCCCCTGAGCACTACTAGCCCAGCCCCGTCTCTACTGGAGGGCAAGACAGGAATCTGACCACGTACGTGGTCTGGGGGTCTCCAAGACGGACAGAAGCCACACATCCTTCAGGGACAGGCATCTTGTCTGCGCACATACGGGCAGGAGAGCTGACATGGGAGCTGCTCCTGGTCCCCTGCAGGGATCCTGCTGTTTGGCCACTGTTTGGTGGAAAAGCAAAGGAAACCCAACCTGGGGATTTGGAACTCACCTGTATCATTAGACTTTTAGCAAAAGCAGTCACTGGGTGTGGTCATGGTTCCCATTAGTGAAGTCATTTCTATTTGAATATATAGCATAGCCACACGCTGTACAATTTAAAAGGAAAACAAAGAGTTCACAGTGAAGAGTTTCCCCCGTTCCTGACTCCAGGCTCTTAATTACTTCCCCGGAAACAACTAATGTAATTAATTTCTTAGATATCTTGCCATAAATGTTTAATGCGTATATAAGCAAGCATGTATTAATATTTTCTCTTCCCTCTTTTATTTTTAAATTTTTCAATTTTTAGAAATGGACAATTTTTCAGAGCAATTTTAGTTTCATGGACAAATGAAGAAGATACAGAGATTTCCCACACCTCTTCTGCCCCCACACGTGCATGGGCTCCCCCATTTGGAGCCAACACCCCCCACCAGGGTGACACATGTATTACAACTAATGAACTTACAGTGACATGTCATAACTACTCAAAATTTATATGAGGGTTCACTGTCAGTGTTGTACATTCTGTGGGTTTTGACAAATGTACAATGACATCTCTCCATCTTTACAGTCTCACGCAGAGTAGTTTCACTGCCCTAAACATGCGCTGATCTCCCCATTCACCACTCCCTCCCCACTGACCCCCCCCCCACCCCGGCAACCACCGACCTTTTTACTGTCTCCACGGTTTTACCTGTTCCATAACATATGATTCCCAAACCACACATCACATATATAGCCTTTCAGATTAGCTTCTTCCACTTAGTAATATGCATTTAAGTTTCCCCCTTGTCTTTTCATGGCTTCATAGCTCATTTCCTTTTAGTGCTGAATAACATTCCATTGTCTTGATATGCCAGTTTATTTACCCATTCACCCACTGAAGACATCTTGGTTGCGTCTAAGTTTTGACAGGTATGAACACAGCTGCAATAAACGTTCATGTACAGGTTCTTTTGTGAATATAAGGGTTCAGCTCTTTGGATAAACACCAAGGAGCGTAATTGCTAGATTGGACAGTCTCCCCTCCTTTTTACCCAAATAGTAGCATTTCATACACAATGTTCTGCATCTTGCTTTTTTCATTTATATTTTGGAGATCACTGCATCTCAGCTCTAATGAATTCTTAATGGCAGTTTTTAAAAATGCATGGAAAGGATCATGTGTCTAAGCCTATGACAACCAATCGTGCCACTGAGCCTTCTGTGAGACCTCGTTATGAAGGACGCAAATCCCTGCTGAGGAAGCAAACACAGTGTAAGTAATTAATCAGCCTGAGAGTTGAGGGGGTTACTTTCTGGAAGCAGGGATACCACTGTGGGACACACACGATAATCACAGGGTTTGGTAAAAGAACAAAGGGTGGGGAGTCAAAAACTCCTTCAGACTCTGGCTCTCTCTCTTTCTAGCTGTGGCCCTAGACAAGTCATTTGTGGCTCAGGATCCGCAGTTTCCTTGTCTATAAAATGAAGCCAGTAAAAATGGTTATCTCACAGGTTTTGGGTGGAATCCAATGAAATATGGGTGAGAGAAGGGTTTGTAAAGTCCCAGTAGAAGCGTGTGTTCATTCTCTCCCCAACACTTGCCAGACGCCAGCAGCGCATCACACACAACTCCAGGAACCGGGGTCCTGGATGGAGAGGGGACAAATTCCCTCACCAGTGGAGCTCATGTTCTAGACACACAAATGAGCAACAAAATATTTTGTGCTGTAGTGCTGGGAAGGAAATAAAACATGGAGACATGACAGTGAGTGGTTGGATGGGATGCCCGAGTGCCACAGGAAGGTCAGAAAAGTGGCCTGCTCAAGGGCTCCCTCCTGATAGAGCTGGTCTCCCACCCACGCCGGGAAGAAGGGTGTCAAAGCCATATGTAAATTTCCTGTGCCCACCGAGGGCCAGGGGAGTGCTAGGTAGAGACACAGGCTGTCTTGTCTTTTTTCAAACCGAAGGTCCTCTCCTTGGTGCTTCCTCTGCCGTGAGGCCCGTCTGCGCTGATGGCGTCAAGCAAGGCAGCAGAGGCTGCGGGCCGTGTAACACTGCTCTCGTCCGAGCACGGATCTGGAACAGGGGGCCGTGGGGACAGCCGGTCCAGCTGTGAGCTTTCCCTCTGCATTGCCTCTACAGCTGGGCCAGGCAGCTGGTTGGTTGGTTTGTTTGTTTGTTTGTTGGGATTGCAGAACTTCTTTCTGCAAAGCAGTGCATTTGCGTATAAGTGTGTGTTTGTGAGGTGGTGTGCATTTAAATGGAAGGAACCAAGTTTTATATAAATGTATAGATTCATAGAGCAGTATTTCTAGGCTCTGGCTATATATACTTCGAAGTACAGTGAGAGCAAAACAGTTTCTCAGATTCATCCTCCATTCAAGAGCAAGACTGGATCATCCCCAGAGGAAGCAAGAGAGGGCGTGGTGTGTCTTAAACTGCAGAAGTCAATCCAAAGGACACTCCCTTGGTCTCGTATCTCAGAATGTCCCAGCCTAAATCCAAGTTATTCCCAGGCAGCCCTGTGAATACTAGTAGTAATAACCACCCTCTGTTGAAGGCCTACGATATGCACAGCACTCTGGCTAAGTATATTGCATATATCTCTTATTCTTACAACAAAACTGCAGGGGGGATGCTTCTGAAGTCAGTCTCAGGAACTGCTAGGCAGGCAGGAAACCAAAGGAGAATCAGCACCATCCTCCCAGGAAGGTTTGATCTAAGTAAAATGTGTAACTTGACTAAAGACACAAGCTCATCGGGGGCAGAGCTGGGATCCCAGCACAGGTGTATCTCATTCTAGAGCCAGCCCAGGTCTAACTGGTGGCAGTCCACTTGGGTCCATGTCCCCCTACAAGGCACCAGAATCCTCAGATTGCTGGGCTGCTGCTCAGGGACCCCACTAAAGACGACCAGACAGCCCCAGTTTCCTCAGCAGTGTCTGTGTTCTGGCTACCGAAGGGGGGAAGTTCCGAGTAGCCCCGACTGCTCCTTTATGCAGAGAGACCTGGCACCATCTCTGTTGCCCTCCCTCCACTGACCAGCCTTAACAAGATGGACAACCGGGAGAGGAGTCTCTTCTGATCTTGTCTTCTTCACTAACCATCTGACAAAACTTACCAAAAGCAGCTTAGTGGTTGCCCAGGGCCAGGCCAGTAAAATGAAGGGCAAGTGGCCACTAATGTGTACAAGGCTTCTTTTGGAGGTGATGAAATGTCCTGAAATTAAATAGTGGTGATGGCTGTACAGCATTGTGATTGTACTAAAAACTGCTGAATTGCACACCGTACATTGTTGAATTGTATGGTATGTCAAATACTGCAAAAGGCTATTAAAAAAAATTCCTACTTGCCTCATCCACCACCTCTTCATGGCTAACTGGGCGATTAGCTGTGGTGAGTTTTAACTATGTCTACAAATCTTTGATATTCTTTCATTCAAGAGATGGAGCTTAATGACCCTCCCCTTGAGTACGGGCTGGACTTAGTGACTTTATCCAAGGGAACGGCATGTGCCAGAAGTGAGTGAGTATAACTTCTGAGACTAGGTCATTAAAGTCATTCACTCCTGAGGGCAGCTAGCAGCGATGATGTGAGTGAGGACACTCAGACAGCCCCGTGGAGAGGCACAGGTGGTAAGGAACTGAGGCCTCCTGCCAGGAGCCACAGGAGTAAGCCATTTGGAAGCATTCAAGCCTTTAGGTGACGACAGCCCCAGCCAACATTTAACCACATCCTCATGAAAGACCCTGAGTTAGAACCACCAGCTAACCTACACCCAAATTCCTGACCACAGAAACTGAAAGATAATAATTTTTTACTGTTTTAAGCCACTAAATTTTGAGATAATCTCTTCAGAGATAACATTAGATACAGCAGAATACATTAGATAATTCACTAGATTATATTGGCTAAAAATGAGGCAGTCTGGGCTAAAATTTGGACAAACACTGATGGCTTAATGCTTTATCCTTCCAAAATAACACTTTTCTATTTTAACAGAGGAACTGGAGACAGAGTGCACCAATCCAAAGGCACCGTGACAAAGGTTGAAAAGCACTGTGAGCATTTCAACCTTGGTGGCAGACCTGCAGGGAGGTTATTTTTGGTCCAGGGCTGGGACGTCTATGTGACTTTCTCATCATACCATGCAGCCTGCTTCCTGTTCTTTCTAGAGAGGGTCTCTACCCATCTCTTAGGCAGCCCAGAGAAACGACGTGGGTGGGGAATCAACAGCATCAGCTCTGTCCAGTGACAGGAAAATGCTCCTTTCTCTCTAGGGCTCGTGTTCCCCTTTCTTTTCATGGCACCAGCTCCTTTTAGGAGGTCATGTCTCCCATGAATAAAGGTCAGTCATTCTGTCCTTTATCTCTTTAATCGAGGGGGTCTTTCTATTCCAGATAAGTTATGTCTTTGCTGCCTGCTGCCTTTTTTTCTCTTTCTCTCTCTCTTTTATTTCTTCTGTCTCCTTTGACATTTGTTGCTGCTGCGGTCCTTTGGAAATCCTGGAATTCCACTCACAGTTTACCCAAAGCTGGGGACTGGAGTTAAAGAAGCCTAGCACCCAGAGCAATTACTTCAGAGTGTTTTATGCTTGGCTGAGACAGAAAGGAAGAGCATGCACGCACACGGTGCACCGCCACCAACGCAACGGAACGGCTGGTTCACGGGGCCCACCTCACATGACAGGCCTGTGAGGAGGACCCTCCGCCCTTCCCTCTCCCACCCAGGCTGAGGATTATTACTAGGTAACAAAAACCAAGGCCATTCATAAAGGGTTAATAATAATCTCCCCAAAACACAGTATCTCCTTTGCTAGACTCTTTACCTTCCAGTGTGTCATTTCTCCATCTGCTTTGCATATGTTCAAGGGTTTTCTGTCGTTCACTAAGAGTGTAAACAATTGGTTAGCACCACCAGTTACTAACTCCAAGTTTTGAGTTTTGTGGTTTCACCACTTACCTCTTTTTGAAACCATGAACTCTGTTTTGGCCCCAGGATTCCCCTGTTGGATCCTGGAGTGCCTCAGAGCACTGCAGGGAACTGCCACATGAATCAGGATATCTTATATTTTTTTTGAGGGAAAAGCAGCTGTACTTGACATTGGGGGATACTAGCCTGAGAGAGTTCACACTTCAGCATTAGACTTAACCATATTCTTTTTGATAAAATCATGTGTTTGCAAAGCGGGGGTTTTGGTGGTCATGATGATAGAAAGAAAATGTCACCCCAAATCCAGTGTGTAGCAGAAAATGCAGATGGCAGTGTCCAATTTGATTCCAAGGTTGGAGAGATTGTGCAGTGTAAATTCTATTCTCGAGTAATCGTGATCTTTTTTTTTAACCCTAATCTGAGGATATGTTTATTCACCTTAGAGAAAGAGGGAGGAGAGAGAGAGAGAGACATTGGCGTGAGAAACTTCGATGAGGTGCCTCCCGTACATGCCCCCACCAAGGATCGAAACCACAATGCAGGTGAGTGTGTGCCCTGACCAACTATTGAACCCACACCCCTTTGGTGCACAGGATGACACTCCAACCCGCTGAGCCACCAGTCCAGGGCAGTAATTGTGATCTTTTAAGAATGAAATAATAATAGTTTTCCTTTCAGTTTATCTGTATTTTTTTCAAGTGGCAGTAATTGTTAGGACATAAATACCTGTGAAGTTGTTTTGGCCCAACTACTAAGTATATGGAGGTGGTGGGTATTTCTTTCGGCTTCCGGTCACCATGAAAAACAGCTGACGTGCTAAGAGAACAACTGAAAAACCAAGAAAGCTTGGAATCTCTGTGCTGCCCATTGCAGCCTGGCCTCATCACCTCCGTCTCTAACATTCCCCTGATCCCTCATCCTGTGCCTTCCCTTAGTGTCCAGGGCACTGCTCCCCAAACTTGCCACGCTTCCTCACCTCTTGGACCTCACACATGCTCCTCACTCTCCCAGAAAATGGCCCCTTTGTCTCTCCTGTCTTCAGTGTATGCTCTCATATCAGCTGTATTTGCAATTGTAGCAGCACCCACCACATAGTGTAGCATTTAATTGGCTTGCATGTCTGTTTTCTCCATAGACTATGAGCTTCTTGAGAGCAAGGACAGATCTTGCTCACCTTGGTATACCCAGCATTGGCTGATTGAAAGAAAAGGGGTAAGCATGTCAATGGAAACTTTGTTGAGAATTCTGCTGTCTAGACATTGTCTCTTACTCTCTCCTCCACAGACAGTCCTACTATCCACAACCTCAGCTGGATCATCTGATGTACTGCAAGAACAGAGTCCAACCATGGGTGGACTGGCCTTTCTTCCCCCTGAAAGTGTTCCTGTGATAGAAGGTTATCAATGAATTGGGACATAGAGATTTTGTTTGAGATACTCTGGCCTCCCCTTAGGAAGTGCATGTGCTGGGGCTGCCCTAAGGATGAGGTTCTAGAGTGCAGAACCAGGACAGACACATTTGGTGCAAGCAACAGAGATTCCAATTCCTAAAGGAAGGAAGGAAGAAAGGTGGTTTTTTTTGTTTTGTTTTGTTTTTTGTTTATTTTGGTTCATTTTGATTTGTTTGGGTTGTTTGTTTAGAATCATAGCCTTATGTTTGTTCTTCTCCTAGGGCAAGAGCAGCATCAGTGCCAGGATCCTGGAGCAATTGTGCTTCCCAGAGCCTGGGACTCCAGTCAGGAGCTCAGGACTTGCTCTGTGTTCAAAACGACACCAGTGCCCAGGTCATGATGAACCTCACCCAAGGCTCTATTGTCAGCACGACAAGGTTTCTTCCTCCTTCATCTAAGCCCCTCTCTTCTGTGCTCTCATTACCTTTCTCTTTTTAGCTGCTGTTCAAAGTCTAAAGAGAGGGAGTCTGATGGGTCCAGCTGACCAGTGAAGTCTCTCTTTGAACAGAGATTTAGCAGAACCTATAATCTGGCTGTGCTTGAGTCAGGTGTCTGCTTCTTGTCCAGTCTGCCGAGGCTGGGAGAAGAGGCTCCGAGGGCATCAGGATGATCATTCAACTGGAAGGAAGTTGAAGAGGAGCTATGGGTGCAGCAAATAGCCTGAGAATTTGCTCCTCTGGTCCATGGGATCTTTCCAGTTGTATAGTGCTAACTAGCCATTTTCTCAACAACGTTGCTTCTTTTCCTTCGGAATTCTTACTTATCATTCTGAAATTGTCAGTTATGGTTTATGGTCTGATA
Organism: Macrotus californicus; assembly: GCA_007922815.1. Classification (NCBI taxonomy): domain Eukaryota; kingdom Metazoa; phylum Chordata; class Mammalia; order Chiroptera; family Phyllostomidae; genus Macrotus; species Macrotus californicus. The sequence continues at coordinate 3,864 of VMDR010005858.1, read as the reverse complement.
ATGCTCAGATATCCAGTCATGGAGCCATTGGTATCAAGTACATTATTTAACATTTAACATACTAACAAGGGGACTCTTGCTGTTTCCTGGAGCAGGTCTCTCTCTCTTGGGTGCTCAGTTGCATTCCCTGTGAAGGTGAGCATAAATGTTCCTTACCTGCCCAAAGAGAGAGCAGAAATCAGTTCACCTAAGGTACTCTCTCACACCAAGAACACGGGATTCGACAGTGATTTATGAACTTAGAGTTTCTAGGCCACTGAAGCAGCATCTATGTGCAGGATAAATGGATCAATGAGGTGGAAAAATAATTTTTTAACTTGAACAATGAAACTCATTAAATAAAGAAAATCCTTTTAATTGGCACCTACAAATAATTGAGGATGCATTTCTTTATCCTTGGCCTAAATTGGTAGGTATTTTGCATGAGTGCAGGCCAAGCCTGAATCTTCAATGAGAGCCTCCTGGGATTCAGGCACATTCTCAAGGCTGACTTTAAACCTGAACACTGAACTTTCCCTACCTATTCCATGAGACTATTGTCTAAATCACAAGTATTGTCTGCCACTTCAATCTTTGGTATTTTGGCTTTTTTATTCACAAATTTCACTTTCTTCTGAACTACCATATCCTAGACCTGTTACTTTTCTCTTTTGCAGATTTTAAGTTCTGTCCCAACTGGTTCTTTTGTCCAAACATACTTAAGCTTCATCCAAAAAACAAATCACCTTTCTTAGACCCTGCATAATCCTCTAGCTTTCTCTCTGTCCCTTACACCCAAGCTTCAGGAAAGAATGGTCTGTACTCAGAATCTTCATTTACCCAACCTCACTTCTCCTACTTAAGACAGGGTGGCTTCTGCCTCTAGCATACCATTGACCTTGCTTCAACCAGGGTTACTGGGAGTCTCCTGATCTCCACCTAGAATACATCCTCTTGAGGTCTAACATGCCTGACCCTATCCATAGTCTCTTACTTCAACCTTACTTCTTCCCTCCTCTCTGGTATCAGTGGTCCTCAAACTTCCCTGGGAAGCTTGTTTGAAGATTGTTGGGCTCTACCTCAGAGTTTCTGACTTAGTTGATCTGGTTTGGGGCTCTAGAATATGCCTTTTGAACAAGAGTTTCATGCCAAAGTTGAGGGTCTTTGGGCCGTACATTGTGAAACATCACTAAGAATGATATTGCTTCCTTCACCCTTGAACATTTGGCAATATCTTGAGACATTTTTAGCTGTTACACCTTGGGAGGTGGGGAGTTATAGTGTTGAAACCTAGTGGGTAAAGAACTGGGATGATGCTAAACATCCTAAAATGTACGGCACAGCCGAATCCTACCCCCAAAAAGGAATCCTCTGGCCAAAAATACCAATGGTGCCAAGGCACCCTTGAGAAATCCTACTCTAGCAACTCTGTCTTTAGCTGGCCAGTCTCCAATCACTGCTTCTCTGCTTATCCAGTCGCTCCCTAGAGCCCTTTGGTTCCACCTTCTACATGTGTCTCTCTGTCTTTACCTTTTTGTTTCTACTGTTCTTCCTTATTTCAGGCTTCATCACCTGCTAAATGGACTACTTACTGCAGGAGTTTCTTAAGTGGGCTTTTTGACAGTTAAGGTCATCCCTCCCAAACTGACATGACTTTCGCAGCACGCGGCTTACCCAGTTAAAAGCCATCAATGCTTCCCCCTCCCCATGTAGTGTCTCTACGAGAAGACCTCAGACCCTTGGAACACACAAGGCCTCCCACGACTAATTCTTGTCAGTCTCACCAGTCTCATCTGTGCGGCTGCTCCTCCCCACAACCCGTGCTTCTGCCTTGCAAATCTAAATACCATTGCTCATAGGGGACACCAGCTGTCTCATCTCCAGGCACGTATTCTGTTTGCTCTATCTAGAAAGCCTCTTTATCTCCACTTGGCTAATTCTCTCCTAGCTCCAGTGCCACCTCCTCCAAAGAGCTTTCTCTGACCCTCTTCACCTGTGAGTTAGGTGTTATATCTGTACCCATCTGTTATGATATTTACAACACAAAAGGGTCGGGATAGCATGGTGTTAAACACTATGCCTCTGAGCTGAAATCGCAGGTTTTGAATCCCAGTTCTGAGGTTTACTAGCTGTGTAACCTTGAATAATCTACTTCACAATCTTTGTCTCAGTTTCCTTATCTGGTACTTACCTCATTAGGTTGTTGTGAGGATCAAAGGAGTTAGTGTGCATGTAAAGCACTTAGAACGGGGCTTGGCAATTAATGAGCTGTTTCATACTGTTGGCCACTGTTGCTAGAATTTACTTGTCTATTTACCTTCCTGGATTGTAAACTTGGTGAGGACAGTCGTAGGTGTTTGATTCAAGGCTTTGTATTTCAACTAAGCATAACAGTGTCTGCCACTCTTCTCTGTCACCATGATATAAAGCTAACATAAGAAATGAATTTATGGAAAATGTAGAGCAATCCTCAAATATAAAATATTTACTTTTCAAATTCATCTTTTTGGTTGTTGTTTTTAATGAATCTGAAACAAGGGGCATTAGGCTGACCTATAATTATTTGCTTACTGCTCTTCACAGGAAAGTTGGAAGAAATATTTAGTGAGAAATAAATTCGTTGAGGCTGTGAGAGGCTAGAAAGCTAAAGGTAAATCTTCAGCTTACAGAATCATGCTGGTTAGTGATTAGTGTTTTTCAAGGAGTGTTTCAAATACTTGTTCCAGGTGATGGTGATGTATTTTATGATGGTGGAGATGAAAATACTGGATTAAGCAAATCTATACAAGTTCCTTTGTGGTAGGAATTTATAGATTCTTTAATAAGCTAATGTTCACCATGAGTCTCTAAGATAAGATCTCAGATGAATCTAGGGGACAGAACTTCCCAAAGTTATTTGACCAGAATGCTTTTCCATCAAGTTTTTTGTTGGGAAACAACTATTTCATGATACATACTTTGGAAACACAGAGTGGAAAACACTGGTCCAGTCCATCTTTTTTTATTTACAGACAATGAAGGTAAGGTACAGAAAAATTAAATAACTTTCCCAAAATAACAGTCAATGGAAGAGTCTGACTACTGAACCAGGGTATCCCCCCTGGCCCCCACCTCACACACACACTTTTCTGTGGTTGTTCAAGTACAGTGGTCTTCATTTTACCCCACTCCAGCCATCTCCACCTTCCCCCCTTGATCCTACCCCCTTTGGTTTTGTCCATATGTCCTTTATAGATGTTCCTGAAAGCCTTTCCTCCTTTTTCCCCCATTATTCCCTCCCAACTCCCCTCTGGTTACTGTCAGTTTGTTCTTAATTTCAATGTCTCTGGTTCTATTTTGCTTGCTTGCTTGTTTGTTGATTAGGTTCTACTTATAGGTGAGATCATATGGTATATTGCTTTCACCATCTGGCTTATTTCACTTAGCATAATGCTCTCCAGATCCATCCATGCTGTCACAAAGGGTAGGAGTTCTTTCTTTCTTTCTTTCTTTCTTTCTTTCTTTCTTTCTTTCTTTCTTTCTTTCTTTCTTTCTTTCTCTCTTTCTCTCTCTCTTTCTTTCTCTCTTTCTCTCTTTTTCTTTCTCTCTCTCTCTCTTTCTTTCTTTCTTTCTCTCTTTCCTTCCTTCCTTCCTTCCTTCTCTCTCCTGCGTAGTATTCCATCATGTAAATGTACCATAGTTTTTTGATCCATTCATTTACTGATGGGCTCTTGGGCTGCTTCCAGCACTTGGCTATTGTAAATTGTGCTGCTATTAACATTGGGGTACATAAGTTTTTTTGAATTGGTGTTTCGGGATTCTTAGGTTATAATCCCAGCAGTGGAATTGCCAGGTCAAAAAGCAGTTCCATTTTTAGTTTTCTAAGGAAATTCCATACTGTTTTCC